>CM031625.1:2445085-2455085 GCA_018398815.1 Conus ventricosus | reverse complement strand
GTTTTCTGTTTATACCGGAATTGATTTTCTTTATTTGTATACACGATAATTAGTTTTTGTTGATACATTAAAACATCCATTCACATATTGCCTTATTTTTATCCAATACTTTGAAAATTGTTTTGTTTTATATCTGTTGACGGTTCATTATGGACGATTTTAGATAAATATGTTAAACAAGCGGAAAAGCTTGGTTTTGATGGAAGAAATTACTTAGCTAACTATGTGCAATAAATGCATAGTTAGGGCTGGCAGGGCCTAAGAGAGAGTGAGAGATCAGAACGACTACAGAGGAAAGCTGAAGATAAAGATGTCTTTTTAAGTTGAGGCAGTTGGAATAGAGACTGGATGCTGAAATGAGCAGAATACAGGATTGAGAGGACATCCACAGTTCCCCGTCCCCGGTTCAGCAAGCGCGCCTCAGTTTCAAAATTCAGCATATTTTCCAAAAGTTACCGCCTTTGAGGGAAAAAAGGTTGACATAGATAGTTTTCTTTTCCGATTTTTGAAAGTCACGCGAACGTCTTGGTGTTGGCCAAAGGAAAAGTGGGACATGGTATCATTGCGTCGTTGTTTCCACAGGGTTAGCCGCACTTTGCTCACTGTACCACACCCCACTCGCGGCGGAAACAATTGAAGGACGAAATCCTCAAGAAATTTCAATGTTCTGCCGATCGTTTTCGCGAAACGTTTCCGTTTGGTGCGCCCTGTCAAAGGAAGATTCATTTCGTCTTTCTAATCAGTTTTGAGTCATTGTTTTAGATACGATGGATCGATTTATCAAAAACGGAAACAAGACTTTTCAATAACTGCGAGATCTCCTTCTTCGAGAACAACTTTTCCAGAGAGTGAGCCATTCGCATTCTGGCCACTTTCATTAAAGAAAGGCAATTGGAAAACGTTGAGAATTGTGTCAGATGGCTGATCTGTATGTATCGCTCTCACACCCAGATAGGGCGTGGCTAGACGGAGAATTTTCCATCTTTGAGTTCTCCATGCGTCATGTTACATATCCCATCGGGACAGGGAAGTTACAGGAAATGGAAATCATGGGTCATTTCTGAGTCCTCAAGGATATACCTATCCTAGGAACGGACAGGGATGTTTTCCGATGGTTCGTGTGAACTTTCGTCAGTACCAGTGACTCACCGCCGGAATAGCCCGTTGCTTTTCAGCAATCGTTCCGAGAGGTCGTAGTCAACGACCACCGCGTAGACCTTCTTGGGCAGTTCGTGGGCCAGAATCAGAAGTTCACAATATCAAGTCAGCTGCCGATCTGACAATGATGTTTCTTTTGCGATGGCAAGATTTCTTTGGAAAAAGAATTGCCCTTTCAAACCAAACTGGGGACAAAACCGCATTAGTCTCCACTGTATTGTGAAGAAGGCTTGGTTTGGCACCAGATCAATCGGGTTGTGGGACTGGTGTTAGACTACGGAGCCATTATAAAGGATTGCAGGCTTGGTTTGGCGAGACACTGGAGTGCACCAACCGCTGGTGTAAGAAATCTTTCGTGCTTCAAACCCAGATCCTCATATATGTCAAATGTGTAGGTCGTTTGGAGGCAAGATTGAAACGTTTCCGCTTGGTGGCGACAAATTCGGTCGATTACAACGTCTACTCCGGGATTTCTCACCGCCTGTGTTATCGATAACCCAGTCTGCGACTTGATTCGTGGGCAATTTTGCAGGTGTCGCTACAGTACAGTGGTTGGTGGGAGGATCGTTCACTTCCTTGTCTTGTGAGTACCAGATCAGATATCATTAGAGCAGGGAAAGGCTACAAAGCCGTTAAAAAGTCTCAAACCTGGATGAACTCCAGATTACCACCAGTTGATCTAAAAGAAATGCGGGAAAAATAGACGAGACGCTGACGGATCTAATACTTTCTGCTGCTAAACAGACTGTCTCTGACTACAACGGACAAAACCTACGTACATACTGGACTTGAATATCTCTACAGGTGTGTGTACCTGACAGGAAAATCAATACATAGTTGTCGTTCCAAAGCCACTTAGAGAGACAGTGCTACACACGGATCATGATTGCATTGTTCGCTGGTCATGTGGAATCAAAAATGACATTAAAGAGAGTTCTTGATTCTTATTATTCTGCCTAGGTGTCACAAAGGATGTTACGGAATTACTGCGCTCTTGTGACACTGCAAAAGACCATCTCAGAAAGGTCGCGTCCTTGTGCACCTTTGCAACAAAATGCCTCTCATTTCCGTTCCATTTCGCGGAAGGTGGCTTTTTGATATTGTTGGGCCTTTTCACTGTCTTTCTTCGGATATCGCTTTATCTTAACTTTGGGGGATTACAAGCGACAAAGGTATCCAAAGCGATTCCACTGAAGAAATATAGATGCAGTGTCTGTCGCTGAAGCCCGTACTTGCGATTTTTTCTGGAGTGGGTCTTCCAGACGAAATTCTCTCGGATTGTGGAACGCAATTCATTTCCGATCTCATGAGAGAAATTTACAGACTGTTGTCAATCTCTTCCATTTAACCACGCATATCATCCCCAATCGAAGTGCTTGGTTGAACGTTTCAATGGAAAACGTTAAAGTCCATGTTCAGAACGGTTGCAAGGCAGGAACCCTTGAATGGGAAATCGTTTCATACGGCTTTGCTTTTCGCATACAGGGAAAATGCCGTAACGAAAAAACGCGGGGATTCTCCACCTTTTGAGCTTCTTTTCGGACACTCCACCATGGGGTCTTGTGGATCTACTGAGACACAATGGACGAAAATGACGGACATCCCTGACAGTTTAAACGTTTACCAATACGTTTATGAACTGCTATATTCGTTTGGAAGGATGCAATGTGAGCTTGCTCAACAGGTCAGCTGATAGAATAACAACAGATGTGTACAAGGTCTTTGCAGACAGAACAGCAAAAAGGCACGTTCCTTCAGTGGAGGGTAATAAAGTTCCTTGTACTACTCACTGAGAACATTAACAAGCTTCGTGTATGTGGTAGGGTCTTTTCAGGTGGTCGTAAAACTTTCTGTCAGTTATATTTTAGATCAAAATGGTAACCACTGAGGAAGGTATTCCATAGTGAACATGTTGAAGAAGTATGTTGATTGAAGTACAAATGTTGCCATCAACCAGTCTGTGGCTGATATGTCCTATGTAGAAACTGATGTAACATGACAGATAATTTTCAGTGATGGATTTGTACTAAATGTATACGTACAGGGACAGATCAATGGTTGTGAAAACAGTCAATATGTTGGAGCGTTATACATCCTACCAGTGAGGATGATGTTGTACCCTTCCTACTCTGTCATATCAAATGGTGAAAACCTATGGATGATGTGGTTCGTCGAATGATTGTCTGCAAGTCAAACAGAACAGCTCAAGAAGAATTTTTGAAAAGACTTTCATGGATGTGGTGACGGATACCCAGGGTCTGTGATGGTATTGAAACCCCATAGTATCAGTTAACTACTGAATACAGGTTGCGAACCAGACCGCATACCACCTCCACCCTTTGCAAAAAAAAAGAGGTTGATTGTCGAGAGAGAGTAATCAAAGTAATGTGGATTTAAAGGTCATAGAACCTCCACTACTCCCGTACAGCTCACCATGTTGTATGGTGGACAAACCTGATGGCTCCGGTGTGGTTCTCGCATCGATTACCAGGAAATTAAATCAGGTCCACTGTGTTCGATGCCGAGCCTATCCCAGACATGAAGAACTTTCTGTTGTCGCTCTCAGAGGGAAATTATTTTGTGAAAGTAGACTTGACTAAGGATTCTGGCAGATTCCATTGGCTGAAGTGACAAGGAAAAGATCAGCATTTCAAACACTTTTGGTCTTTTCCAATGGCCCCCCCCCCCCCCCCCCCCCCCCCCCCCGAAAATTGCCATTCGGATTTTGCAAAATGACAGCTTCTTTTCGCCAGAATGTTTATGCTGAGCCTGAAACATCCATGAATGTGGGCAGTCCAGTTTTTTTGATGTCATTTTGTTGGCTGCAAAGTCATGGACGTGACCTCCTTTTAACTTACGAGCTGTTTTTTCCAGACCTCAGAAGTTTTGGTTTGTCTGCGAGACATCCAAAATTGTCTGCGTGATTTTCAAACCACTGAGTTTTTGGGTCACTTATTTCAGTGGGAAAAAAAATGATGCTGAAGGAAGAAAGTGGAACTTTTTTTTCTTTACAAAAAACCACGACAAAGAAACTTGATCAGGCACTCCATCGATATGTTGTCTTACTTAGACGTTATGTACCCTCTTTGCGTCCCTGATGGCCCTTTGACTGATCTGACGAAAGGGACGAAGAACAAAAAGCATTGTGTGGTCGATGAGTGCAGACAGGCTTTGAGTGTGTTCAGAACACCTCAACTCATTTCTGTTCTGTTGTTAACTCCCACTAGAAAGACTGTTCATTTTGGAACCGATGCCAGTTCTAAAGTAATGGGTGCGGTATGTTGCAGGGAAAAAAGTGCTTTGTTAATCCAGTGCAATCCGCCAGTAAGATAGTCTCAAGAACAGGAGAAATATCCACTATTGATGAGAGGTGTGCTGGGCTATTGTATGGGCATGTGAGAAGTTCGCATGTTCTTGAACTGGAAGAACAGTTTCGGTTAAGACTGACCACAGGCCATTGACTTTTGTTGCAATCGTCAAATACTAAGATCAGCCAGATTATTAAGGTGGTACTTTGGCATGTCAGGAATTCCAATTTACTGTTGAACCAGTGCTGGAACCACCAAAATGTCATGGCAGATTTAGTGTCACCGTGTATGGATATATTCATGGACAAATGTAACTGTCTTCAAGGAAACGACTATTCCCGGTTTTTTGTCTTTCTAATGATTACGGTGTGCTCACATTTGACTGTGCATTGTATGCTACTGGATGTTTAAATCAAAGTGGTATTTATGCTTAATTTTGATTTAGTCAGAAGTGACTATATGTTTTACAAGCTCAACAACTACTTGATGTTGATGTTATACATTTCTATTCTTTGCTTTTTCTTTAGTAAACATATGGAAAATCATGTAATATAGAGAATTTTTATTACAAGTCTTGCCTCAACCGCCCTCAACCACTTTCGGGGTTGCGGTTGACTAGACTGGGTATTTTATAGTTCTCTAACTTGTAAAACCCTCAAAACATGCATACCCAGTTTTGGGGGCGTGGTTGCCCTATGCTGGATTTATTAGTTCTTTTAATTAGTAAACCCTACAACATGCATACTGTGTAGGATTATCCGTTTTCAATACTAATATACGAACCTTTTCAGATTTCAGTTTTTGCTTAATCTGTGTTTTTCTGATCATTTTCAATAACATCATTTTCACGCATACATTCATCAAATGCGTCTCTGTCTTTCATGTGAAATAAAACTACAGTCTTTAAACTGTTCTCTAAAGTCTTTTAAAACCGAGTTATATTTCTGACATAAATTCCACACACTTATCCCAGCATGTCTTCCACTGAAAGCCAGTTTCGACAAAGTGTTTTCTCTTTTTAACTATGTCTCTTTCTGCCGAACAGTCATCTATAATAAATAGTGTCTGCGTCACTTCTTGTTTACCGACTGTGTGTCTCTGGCACGGGTAATATGAGAAAGGTAAATGATGGGGGCAACAGCCCTAATTGCTGGTGCTGACAGTAAGGGAGAGATAATAGCGGGCTTGTGCACCTGACCAGGAATGTTCGCGGGTTGTGCAAATCATGTGGCAGCTCGCTCATCACGTGTGCACGTTAAACCAATCGACAGGGAGTATGACGTCATTTCTGTCCGAGGAAGGTAATAGAGCTCATTATTCAGGAGACAGCCTTACAGTGCGGACGCATTTAACAAGAGCTTTACTCCATTCCCAAACCGGTCAAAAGTAAATCTTTTGGGAACGGAGCAAAGAAAACGTGAAATGACAGTAAGTGAACTAGACGATTTTTTTACATAGTTGTTTTGTAGAGCAACTTGATAATGAACCGATCGGCGAAGGTTCTTTTATGAAAGCTGAAAAACATGGCTGAAATTACGCCTGTTTTACTGAAAGCTGGTTCTGAGATCAAAGCTGAAAATCGTAAAACTCTTCGTCAATCTTTGCTTTTAGGCCATTAGCTTGAAAGAACAAAAATTCTTTTCAAACAATCTAACCCAAAAGCGTCCTGGGATAATTAATTGAAAACTGAAATTCTGATGGAACCCAGAGTCGCTGCCTTGAAAAGGCACAAACAATGTTTCAAAGATCAAAAACAACTGAGACATGGCGTTCATTTTTACGAACAAACATGAATATTGATGACTCAAAGTTTCATAAACTGGGAATGGCTTTTGATGATTTACTGAACAAACGCCATAAATTCTAACCTACATGTCTCAGAATGAAGAATTCAGAAAGTTCTGGCAATCTGAAGTCTGATTGCTTTCAAGCTTTGGAGGATTGGTTAAAACCGTTTGGATCCGAACGGTATCTAAAAATAGTTCTTACTTCACCTCCACCCGATGGAACCAGACCATCTCAGACAGCCTTTTAGCAGGTGAATTGAAACGGTGAAGAAAGTAGGTCAACCGTTCACGCTGTGAGCGGTTGTATTTTTAGGCTGTGCTTCGGCTGTTGCCTTCCACCGCTAACGCTCGAACGGTTACTGGGATTGCTGGAGCTCGCCTGTACTTGCTATGTGCAGACACTAAGGGAGGTAACTCCTGCATACCCCACCCTACGCACGCACGTCCCCACCCCCACCCCATGCATGCACACCCCCACCCACCCCACCCCACCCCACCCCACCCCACCCCACCCCCGCCCCCCCACCCCACGCATGCACACACTCAAGTCACTTCTAAGTTCTTAACTCAAGTCACCCAAGTCATTTTAAGTTCTTAATCAAGTTACCTTTAAGTTCTTACTTAAGTCACCTTTAAGTTCTTACTCAAGTCACCTTTAAGTTCTTACTCAAGTCACTTCTAAGTTCTTACTCAAGTCATCCCAAGTAACTTCTAAGTTCTTACTCAAGGTCAACCTAAGATCATAAACTAAGTCATCCTCTAAGTTCTACCAAGTTCTTATTCAATTCACCTTATAATTATTTATTAAGTTCTTAAAGTATTATGCATCTGAAATGGATCAAAATGATCTTTTGTTGTTGGCGGTTTGGCATGCTTTTTGTTTGGCTTCTGTATTTAGTGGTTGAGATTTTTTTGACTGTTTTGGTTTTTGCTGGCGTTGTTTTATATTTTTATAACCGTAATAACCGCCCCTGCAGCAATGGCGCCAAAAATGACAACTGTTTTAAGTTCAATATTCCACGAAGACTTTGGTGTTGTAGGCCTTGAATCAACTTGTTCTTGTTCTGGCGTTTTTATAGCTGGCATTGAAACAACTTGCTGCGGCATCACTGTTGGCGTTGGCGGTGTTATATTTTCATTATGAGTTATATTATGTGCTTGTAATTTTAATTTTGTTTGTTTGTTCCACTCTGCTAATCCTTTTCTGCTGCAACGCGTCCAGGATGAGGAGGCTTTTTATGGTCACTTTCTCCCCCTGATTCAATGTTTTCTGATTCAATGTTTCCTGATTCTGCTGTTTTTCTGGCTCGTTCATTTTGAAGGGAAATAAAATCTATATGATTAAAAGTTATTAATCCCATGATTAGCGGCGACAGTAATGTTCCAAATTTGTAGTATAGATCACAGCCTAGAGACTCTAATGACTTTGTTAAAACTGGATCCTGCGTTAAATCATACATAAAATCTTGTTCAGAATCAATGGGAGCAAATCTACTGACTAGTTTAGTGTACAAACTAAGAACCGTTTCCCCGACACTTTTTACCATTCTCGACCTAGTTGTGCTTCATCCCTGTTGTGATACTTTACAATGTCTTGTGGCGACATCTGTTGAATCTGTTCTATGCTGAATTCTTTTCCAAGGTACTGTTTTGTTTTTCCACACGCCGCCAAAGAATACAGCCTTTCTTTTTGGGCATAATAGCTTGGTCATCAACTTGATCATTTGTAATCATAAGTTCAGGAAGGTTTAGTAGATCATCGCTGTTCATGCTTTTTTATTAATTAAAATTATTTTTTTTTTTAAAAAATGAGCACTGAAAAAAACTGTTACCAACCTTGTATACTATTCTGCTGTTATTGGAGGTCTAAGTGTAGGATACACGATGCTTTGTAAAAGCTTGTTAAAATTAAACCAGCAGATCTTGGCAAACTAGTCTTTGAGGATTCAGCAAAACTGATTGCTGTTATTACAGCTTCATTTGCTATGAAAGATTTTCTAGTTAAGCACGGAATATAATTCCAGACAGTATTAATATGTAAAAAAAAATACATTTATAAAAATGGCTTCACTCATAATGATGATAGGTGGTGCAGTAGTGAACGCACTTGCTTTTAGCGGAAGTAATTACGCATTTAGTAAACTACGGGATGACGGCGAGAGAAAAAGACATAACAAAGCTATGGAGCAACTAGCTGCAGCACAAGCTGCATATGAAAAGCAGAGAATTGAGCAGTTAGATTTCATTGACGATAAATGAAAAAACAGGGGCATGCGGCTTACACATTTAAAGATGTTGATCAAGCAATAAAAGAGTATTATCTAGTAACGGGCAAACCAATCGAGACATTGCCCCACCAAAATTCAGTGACTTTTATCAACCATCAGAAAAACAAAAGATGCAAGAAATCGCGTTTATTGCCTTTGGTATGACGTTGTGTATTTTGTTGCACATAATATTGGCTGAATAAAAAATGAACAAATCTATTATTCGCCTAAAGGATATTGGAAGGGAATAACGGCAATTAAAAAGCTAAGCAAGCAGCGGGAGTCAGCGAACAAACAGCGAAGGAATGGTTATCTAAACAAGCGATTTGGCAAATTTATTTACCAGCGCCTAAACAAATACAGAGACCACACTTTGTGAATACAACGCCAAACGACACCCATCAAATGGACCTTCTATATTTACCCTCTGATACGATTAGACGAAAAGATTTAAGTACGCACTTACAGTCATTGACATAGCTTCAAGATACAAAGATGCGGAACCTTTAACACAAAAGAGTGCTTCTGCTGTTGCTGTCGCTATAACAACTGATATACCAACGAGGCCCGCTAACTTACCCTGCATGATTCAAGTTGATGATGGAAAAGAATTTTAAAAGGCAAGTGAATCAATTATTGTTAAAATACAGAGTTGCCCTTAAAAGAGGCATTCCAGGAGTTCACAGATCACAGGCTTTAGTTGAAAACTTTAACAAACAGTTATCTGAAAGACTTTTCTCCTACCAGTATCACAGAGAGCTTATTGACAATTCTCGCAACACAGAATGGGTTAGAAGACTGCCCTCAGTTTTGCGCGCAATGAATAATGAAGAATTTAAATTAACAGGGCTAGAACCAGTACAAGCAATCAAAAAAAAACAATAAATGTTGCTGAAGACTCCAGTACAACCCGCAAACTATTACCGTTTGGTTTAAAAGTAAGGTACCTTTATTTACCGGGGGAAGCAGAAGGGGACACTCGCATCAGGGCAACCGATCCAGTTTGGAGTGTTGATCCATATGAAATAAAAAGAATTGTAAAAATGAATCCGCCCGTGTATTATTTACGAGAAACTGACACAACAAAACAACCCGTCCTCAAAGATCTTTTGTGAAGGAAGAACTGCAGATAATCCCACCAGACACAGTTCCAGTTGCTTAATTAATTTTTTAATTTACATAAATATATTTGAGTCTAAAATGGAAGCTCAGAAGGAAGCGCAGAATGAAACAAGAATGATAAAGGAAAGACCTTGGAATTAATACAGGAATCATTTGATACGATTCTCTATTTAAGGAAACATTTGTGTGGTTCATCGGCACATGCTAAACATCCAGATCCTACACCAAAATCCCAAATTTTGATTATCAAATATGGGGAAAAGAATATCTTGAAATAATAAAAAAAATTCGAGCACATCAAGCAAACATGAGAAAAAATTTGTTGAATTGGATAATGATATGATTGAGCTTTAATATA
>CM031625.1:2429711-2434711 GCA_018398815.1 Conus ventricosus | reverse complement strand
TAATGAATATTTCTATAGCGCAAATCCTAAATTAGCTCTAAGCGCTTTACAATACAAGGACTAACGAAAACACGCACGCACACACACACACACACACACACACACACACACACACACACACACACACACACACACACACACAAACACACACACACACACACACACACACACACACACACACACACACACACACACACACACACACACACACACACACACACACACACACACACGCACAAACCGCACACTCAGGCACGGGGGGAGCAGATACGTACAGCACACACGGGAAAGCAGACACGCACAACCACTCACGCACACCTTCGCACACACGCAATAACACAAACTGACATCTGTGTATGACCGCGTAAAAAGATGAGTTTTTAGTTTCGTTTTAAAAACTGGAAAAGAGTCACAGTGCCTGATGTCGTGTGGGAAGAGAATTCCAAGTTTTAGGAGCCAGGAAGGAGGAGGAACGATCCCCCCTTCTTTTGCATTTGAATCTGGGAGGAACCAGGAGCAACGAGTCAAAAGACGAGCGAAGGGTTCTAGCTGGGCAGTATGAGTTTAGAAGGTCAGACAGATAGGCTGGAGTTCCAGATTTACAGCATTGAAACAGAGGCATGCGATTTTATATGTCACCCTGGCTTTGACCGGCAACAGTGAAGTCTGCGTAATAATAGTTGAGGGTGCTCTTTGAAGGGAACTTTGAGGATTAGTCTAGCTGCACAGTTTTGAACGTGCTGAAGTTTTTTGGTGAGGTAGTCGGGAAGGCCTGCTAGTAGAGAATTACAAAATCGAGACGCGAAAGCACGAGAGAAGTGGTGAGAGTTTTGGTTGCTTCAGTGGTAAGGAGATGTCGGATAGCACTATACGTCTAATTTCCAGAAAGCATATTTTACAGACATGGTTCACCTGTGTCTTCATATCAAGACCGCTGTCGATAAAGACACCAAGGTTTTTAACCTTTACTGAGAAGGGAATAACAGTACTGCAGATCAGAAGTGAAGAATTTACAGAAAGGCGGGTGTTTTTGCTCCTGGTAAGCTGAACAGTAAGGCTTCAGTTTTGTCATGGTTTAGCTGAAGTTTGTTTTCAGCCATCCAGTCCCGAACGACGGACACACATTCAGACAATTCGCCCTTCATCTGGTCGAGATCAGAGGCATTCCCCGAGCGTCTCAGCTGGGTGTCGTCGGCAAACATCTGGTGAGGACAGGAGTGAGTTTCAAGGATCTGAGAAAGAGGATGCGTGTACATTACAAAGAGTACAGGTCCAAGGACGGAGCCCTGTGGAACCCCAGATTCCAGCTTGGCTAGACGAGATCTGACGTTGTTGACAACGACTGACTGAAACTGAATTAAAATCAGAAATAAATTTTCCTAAACGGGCACAAAAAAAGTTGATTCTCTAAAATCGATAGCCTCATACACAGCTGACTTATTTACAAAGCAGGCACTGCACCTCAAATTGTAGCGCCTCGGGTGTCTTTTAGCACTATCCCGGACTGGGAACATAGTAGAGCAAATTATGACATAGACTATACAAGTTCAACAAAAGTGATGGACCCTTGCTGCCAACGTATGTTAAGTCACATATAATAAAACTTATATAAATCACCTTAAAATCTATACAGATGGTTCTGTACTAGATAATCATTTGTCTGGTTCAGCATTCATAATTCTATCCTTAAAAATAGAGAAAGGTTACCACCTTGGTAAGAATATTTCCATATTTACTGCGGAACTTGTTGCCATTATCATGGCATTAAACTTTCTTCTTGATTTTCGATTTCCTGCATTTCAAATACTACTTTGTGTTGATTCAAAATCAGTCCTACAAGCTCTAAAATTTTCAAGTACAAGTGTGAGAACAGAACTCATATCAGAAGTCTACCACTTAATTCATTTTTTACATTTACGTGGTTCTTACGTCGAGTTTTGTTGGGTTCCATCTCACTGTGGATTATGTGCGAATGAAAGGGTAGACCAATTAGCCAAAAAGGCTGCTATCACTGAAACTAATTTAATAAAGATATGCATTCCTTTATCCTTACACGAGAGTTATAGTCTTTTAAAAGACATATCTGGAACTCTATCTTAAATAAGGGAAAAGGCACTAAAAACGAAAATGGGATATTATTTAACAAGATATCAGACAAAAAACAGGCATCAAGAATCTCTACCAAGAGTGGGTTTTAAAAAGTTTGATTTTTAGATTTAGGCTTAATGTCTTTAGAACCAAATTCTGTAAACATGTGACTTGTATTTGTGGCCAGCAAATCGCTCCGTTCCATCTACTTTTTTGTGCGATAGAATGCAACCCTGTTTACCTGCTTGGTTATTGAACACTGAACCGTCGATGTTAGTCTTTGAAGACGTCATCTCTAACGAATCAAACATTTTTGAAGTTGTTCAAGGACTGATTAAGAGCCCAATTGGACATTTACTTTAACGTCTATGTTATTTTCCTTATCTTGGTGTTAGTTGCTTATTTAGTGTTTCTTTTAAAGTTTTGGATTCAGTTATGTGACGGTTTTTTTTTAATTTTTTTTTTTTATCTAGGTCTAATTGCATTATACACACCTACGTACGCCCAAAATCAACACCAACTGTTCGCATGCATACACCCCAAAACACCACATACACACACACACTTGACACTTACATACTGTCTAAGATCACTGTTAGGTGGATAGACTTTAAATTAAAGAACGAACACACACACACACACACACACACACACACACACACACACACACACACACACACACACACACAACACACGCGCGTGCACGTGCACACACACACACACAACACACACACACACACACACACACACACACACACACACACACACACACACACACACACACGTGCGCACGCATGCACACACACACCACACACACACACACACACAACACACACACACACACACACACACACACACACACGCGCGCGCGCGCGCGCGCGCGCATGCTCTTCTCTCTCTCTCTCTCTCTCTCTCTCTCTCTCTCTCTCTCTCTCTCTCTCTCTCTCTCTCTCTCTCTCTCTCTCTCTCCATCACAGCAGCCGTCCCCTGCTTGTCAGAGGCAAATAAGATTTATTGCATTCCTGATATATACGCGTCATTATTATCACCACCCCTACACGTCCCCCATAACCTCGTAGCCCATCCGTTTTCCATCGTTGATGTAGAAGATATAAATCATTTACATTTGTTACCAATTACATTAGATTTTTGTTTGACATGCTCGCTTTTTGCGAAACATGTGCGTGGTGTTTTCCCTTAAGCAAATACCGTTAAGCAAAAGTAAGTAATGTACAGATGTATAGATGCGATGCTTTGTTTTGTTTTGTTTTCTTTGATTTAGCGTCTTTTCACAAAATAGCGTTTTTAGACGGATCTTGAAATCATCCTGAATGACATAAGCATTTTATCACAAATAGGAATACCCCGTCATTTCATATCCCCCCATCAACGTAATACCCTGTTTGACAGAAATAAACATCAATAAACAATACCTATAATTTTTATTTTTTTTTATTTTTTTCAAAACGAGCAAACTACGGAGCTGTTCCTATAGGACTCTGAAGAAGAGATTTAGCTGCAGTGACATAAAGTGATTGATCATCAATAATGGCTTTGAGATCGTCATCTTTAATATTGTTTTTGACTGCCAGATAATCGGGCAAATATTGCTTTGTGAACGGACAATAGAATAAAATATGGAACGTTAACATTCTGTCTCCACAGTGACACCTAATGTCGTTTATATGTTTGCATTTTAACGCATTGAGTTTTAGTCCGTAACATAAAGAGCTAACTTCTCGTGGCTCATTATTAATAACTTTTTGCAATAAGGAGTCTTTACTGTCAAAAGTTGTGACATTGTGGCTGGCTTTTTTATAGACTGGCTCCACACACACACACACACACACACACACACACACACACACACACACACACACACACACACACACACACACACACACACACACACACACACACACACACACACACACACACACGCACGCACACGTGTGGGCGAGGGAACACATCTGTGTGTGTGTGTGTGTGTGTGTGGAGAGAGAGAGAGAGAGAGAGAGAGAGAGAGAAAAGAGAGAGAGAGAGAGAGAGAGGGGGAGAGAGAGAGAGAGAGAGAGACTCAATCTTCTCTTTGGAAGAGTATTCATTGGCCGACTCCATCAAAACAAAAAAAGAAGGCTGATGAGCCGTCTAAAGACATTCATGTTCCTCTGTGGGGGAAAATGCATTTGATGAGCTGCCTAAAGACATTCAGGTTCCTCTGTGGGGGAAAATGCATTTGATGAGCCGTCTAAAGACATTCGTGTTCCTCTGTGAGGGAAATGCATTTGATGAGCCGTCTAAAGACATAGAGGAAAATGCATTTGATGAGCCGTCTAAAGACATTCAGGTTCCTCTATGGGGGAAATGCATTTGATGAGCCGTCTTAAGACATTCATGTTCCTCTGTGGGGGAAAATGCCTTTGATGAACCGTCTAAAGACATTCATGTTCCTCTGGGGGGAAATGGGGGGAATGCATTTGAAAAGTAATAAAAATATACGGAAAAAAGTGTTAAGCGAGGATCCTAGATGAGCATGTCTTTAATGAAAAAAGGAAATAGTTTTTCATAACAGAAATGACACTTGTGATTTAAACGGAGATCGTTCACTCAAGTAGGAAGGCTTTGGTGGAAGGATATCCATCGCTTAGTAGCTGGAAAGATTGAATTTTAGATCGACGGTGGACAGAGCAGCCAACTGATGAACTGTCAGGTCCGAGCCTGCATGTTCTACTGTCGTCGTTACCATGGTCACGCTGTCACGATCTACGAGCAATCTGTTCGCGCTCTGTCATCAGTGGTGTGACCGTTTCAGTGACAGTTGTGGGGGGGTTGTACCGCCTCTGGGGTTAATTTACTATAAGTTTGTTATTTTTAAGCCGATAGAGAGCGTGGAGGTATAGATAGACTAGTTT
>CM031625.1:2400650-2429611 GCA_018398815.1 Conus ventricosus | reverse complement strand
TTTTTAATTCGTGTTGATTTTATTTATCCCTAGTTTCTTCGCCTTCAGAGACTGTGGTTTTGCATTTCAGCTTCTAATTCTTAGAACACTAACAAGAACAGTGTGTCTCTGTGAGGAGCACACAAATCCTGCTACTGTATCCTTTTGATCTGCTGTTGAAAAGCGTCTCCTAATTAAACAAACAGGAAATCCCCCTGAATGGAACACCCTGCTACTGTATCCTTTTGATCTGCTGTTGAAAAGCGTCTCCTAATTAACAACAGAAATCCCTGAATGGAGCGTCTCAAAGAAAGAGAAACAAACAAACACACAACGAAAAACCTTTTTTTTCCCCCTCTCTCCCTTTTTTTTTTCCCCCCCCCCCCCCCCCCCCCCCCCCCCCCCCCAAACAAACACACACACAAACCACACACACAAAACAAAAAAACCCCCAAAAACCCCCCCAAAAACACAAAAAAAAAACCCACACACACACAAAAAAAAAAAAAAAAACACCCCCCCAAAAAAAACCCCCACCCACACCCCCAAAAAAAATTTAAACACACACCCCGGGGGGGCCCCCCCCCCCAAAAAAATTTCCCCACCCCCTTCGCCCCCCCCCCCCCAAAAAAAACCCAAAACCCCCAACACCCCCTTCCAAAAAAAAAAAAAAAAATTTTTTAAACCCCCAAAAAAGGCCATCCCCCCCAAAAAAAATTACCAAAAAAACCCCCCCCCCCAAAAAAAAAAAAATTTTTTAAAAAATTTTTCCCCCCCAAAAAAAACCCCCCAAAAAACCCACCCCCCCAAAAAAACCCCACCCCCCTTTAAAACCACACACAAAAAAAACCCCCACACACACACAAACACACACCCCCCCCCCCCCCCAAAAAAAACACACACCCACACACACACACCCACCACCCCCCCCCAAAAAACCCCCCACCACACACACCCCAAAAACCCCAAAACCCAAAAAAACCCCCAAAACCCAAAAAAAAATTTAAAAAAAAAAAAAAATTTTTTTTTTTTTTTTTAAAAAAAAAAAAAAATTTTTGGGGGGGAAAAAAATTTTTTTAAAAAGGGGGAAAAAAATTTTTAAAAAATAAAAGAAAAAAACCCCCTTTTGGGGGAAAAAAAAAAAAAAAACCCCCAAAGGGTTTTAAAATTTTTTTTTTAAAAAAAAAAAAATTAAAAAAAAAATTTTAAAAAAAAAAAATTTTTAAAAAAAAACCCTTTTTTTTAAAAATTTTAAAAAAAAGGGGGGAAAAAAACCCAAAAAAAAATTTTTTTGGAAAAAAAAAGTTTTAAAAAAAAAAAGGGGTCCAAAAAAAAACCCTTTTTTCCCCCGGGGTTAAATTTTTTTTTAAAAAGTAAGGGGGGGCCCCAACATTTCCCCAAACCCCCAAAAGGGAACCCCAAAAACCCCCAAAAAATTTTTTTTTTTAAAAAAAAAAGAAAAACCCAAAAAAAAAAAATTTTTTTAAAAAAAATTTTTAATTTTTTAAAATTTTTAAAAAAAAGGCAACCCAAAACCCCAAAAAACAAAAAAAAATTTTTAAAAAAAAAAAAAAAAAATTTTTTTTTAAAAAAAAAATTTTCCCCCAAAAAAAAACCGCCAAAATTTTTAAAAATTTTTAAAAAAAAAAAAAAAGGGGGCCCCCCCCAAAAAAAATTTTTTTTTTAAAACAAAAAAAAATTTTTTTTAAAAAAAAAAAAATTTTTTTTAAAATTTTAAAAAAAAATTTTTTTTAAATTTTTTTTTTTCCCCCCCTTTTTTTCCCAAAAAAAAAACCCCTTTTAAAAAAAAAAAGGGGGGGTTTTTTTTTTTAAAAAAAAAACTTTGGAAAAAGGAAAAAAACCCTTTTTTTTTTAAAATTGGAAACCCAAAAACCCCAAAATTTTAAAAAAATTTTTTTTTTAAAAAAAAAAAAAAACCCAAAAAATTTTTTAAAAAAAAATAAAAAAAAAAAAAAACCTTTTAAAATAAAAAAAAAAGGGGAAAAAAAAAAAAGGGAAAAAAAAACCCCCCAAAAAAACCAAAAACCTTTTTTTTTTCCCCCCCTTTCAAAAAAAAAAAGGGGGTTTTTTTCCCCAAAAAAAAAATTTTTTTAAAAAAAACCCCCCCCCCAAAAAAAAACCCCTTTTTTTAAATTTTGGGGAAAAAAAAAAATTTAAAATTGGAAAAAAAAAAATTTCCTTTTTTCCCTTTAACGGCCAATTTTTTTTTTTTTTAAAAAAAAAAACCAAGGTTTTGGGTGTTTTTTTTTTTTTTTCCCCCCAAACCAAAAAACCCCCCCAAAAAAAAAAAATTTTTTTTTTTAAAAAAGGAAAAAAAAAAGGGGGGAAAAAAATTTAAAAAAAAAAATTCCAAAAACAAAAAAAGGGGGAAAATTTTTTAAAAAATTTTTAAAAATGCCCTTTTTTTCCCAATTTCAACAAATTTTCCCAAGAAAATTTAAAAAAAAAATTTGGAAAAATTTTTTTTAAAAAAAAAAAATTTTTTTTTAAAAAAAAGGGGGTTTTAAAAACCACCAAAACCTGTTTTGTTTTTTTTTTTTTCCCCAAAATTTTTTTTTTTTAAAAAAAAAATTTTTTTTTTTTTCCCCCAAAAAAAGGGGGGCCCCCAACATCCCCCCCCCCTTTTTGGTTTTTTTTTTAAAAAAAGAAGGAAAACCCCCCCCCTTTTTAATAAAAAAAAGGGGGGGCCCCCCCCCCCCCAAAAAAACCCAAAAACCCCCCCCCCCAAAAATTTTTTGGGAAAAATTTAAAAAAAAACCCCCAAAACCCTTTAAAAAAATTTAAAACCCTAGGCCCGGTTTTTTTCCCCCCCTTTTTTTTTCCCCCTTTTTTAAAAAGGGGGGAAAAAAAATTCCAAAAATTTTTTTGGTTTATTCCCGGGCCCTTTAAAAGGGGGGTTTTTAAGGGGGGAAAGGGAAAATTTCCCCTTTTTTTTTTTAAAAAAAATTTTTTAAAAAAAAAAATTTTTTTTTTTTTTTTTAAAAAAAAGGGGGGAAAAAAAGGTTTTTTTTTTTAAGGTTTTTTTTAAAAAAAAAAAAATTTTTTTTAAAAATTTTTTAAAATTTTTTGTTTTTTTCCCAAAACCGGGGAAAAAGGAAAAAAAAAAGGGGGTTTTTTTTTTTTTTTTAAAAAAAAAAAAAAAAAAATTTTCCTTTTTTAAAAGGGAAAAAATTTAAAAAAAAAAATTTTTTTAATTTTTTCCCTTTCCCAAAATTTTTAAAAAATTTGGTTTTTTGGGGGTTTTTTGGGGTTTTTTTTTAAAAAACCCCGGGAAAAAAAAATTTTTTTCCCCCCCCCTTTTTTCCTTTGAAAAAAAAAAAAAAAAAAAGGGGGGGTTTTATTTTTTTTTTAAAAAAAAAAACCCCCCCCTTTTGTTTTTTTTTCCCCTTTTTTTTTTTTTTTTTTTTGGGGGGGGGTTTTTTTAAAAGGGAAGGAACCGGTTTTAAAAAAAATTTTTTCCCCTTTTGGGGGTTTTTTTAAAAAAATTTTTTTTTTTAAAAAAAAAATTTTTTTTTAAAAAAAAACCAAATTTGTAGATTTTTAAAGGAATTTTTTTTTTTTTTTTTGGGGAAAAAATTTTTTAAAAAATTTTTTTAAAAGGCTTTGGGGGGTTTTTTAAAAAATTTTTTGGGGAAAAAGGTTTTTAAAAAAATTTTTTGGGGGTTTTTTTTTTTTTTAAAAAAAAAAAAGGGGTTTTTTTTTTTTTTTTTTAAAAAAAATTTTTTTTTTAAAAAATTTTTTTAAAAAAGGGGGGTTTTTTTTTTTTTTTGGGGGGAAAAGGGTTTTTTTTTTTTTTGGGGGGGGGGTTTTTTTTTTTTTTTTTAAAATTTTTTGGGTTTTTTTTTAAAACTTTTTTTTTAAATTTTTTTTAAATTTCCTTTTTTTTTTTTCCCATTTTTTAAAATTTTTTGGGGCCTTTTTAAAACCCCCCAAAAAAAATTTTTTTTAAAAAAATTTTTAAATTTAAAAACCCCCAAAAAACCCAAAAACCCAAAAAGGTTTTTTTTTGGGGGGGGTTTTTTGGGGAAGGGGTTTTTTTTTTTGGGGGTTTTGGGGGGGTTTTTTTTTTGGGCCGGGGGGGTTTTTTTTGGGAAAATTTTTTTTGGGGTTTTTTTTGGGGTTTTTGTTTTTTTTTTTGGGGTTTTGGGGGGGGGGGGGGGGTTTTTTTTGGTGTGTTTTTTTTTTTGGGGGGGTTTGTTTTTTTTGGGGGGGGGGTTTTTGGTGGGGGGGGGGGGGGGGGGGGGGTTTTTTTGTGGGTGGGGGGTTTTTGTGTGTTTTTTTTTTTTTTGGGGGGGGGGGGGGGGGGTTTTTTTTTTGGGGTGGGGGTTTTTTTGGGGGGTTTTTTTTTTGGGGGGGGGGGGGGGGGGGTTTTTTTTTTTTTTTTTTTTTCCCTTTTCCCCCCGGGGGGGGGTTTGTTTTTTTGGGGGTTTTTTTTGGGGGGGGGGGGGGTTTTTTTTTGGGGGTTTTTTTTTTTTTTTTTTTAAAAACCCCCAAGGCCCAAAAATTTTTTTTTTTTTTTGGGGAATTTGGGGGTTTTTTTTTTTTTTCCCCCGGGGTTTTTTTTTTTAAAAAATTTTTTTTTTTCCCCCCCAAAAAAAAACCCTTTTTAAAATTTTTGGGGTTTTCCCCCCCTTTTTTTTTTAAACCCAAAACCCCCAAAAAAAGGGGGGGGGAAAACCCGGGGGGAAAAAAAGGAAAAAATTCCCCCTTCCCCCCGGGGGGGGTTTTTTTTTTTTTTGGGGGGGGGGGGGGGGTTTTTTTTTTTTTCTTGTTTTAAAACCTTTTTTTTTGGGGGGGGGTTTTAAAAATTTTTTTTAAAAGGTTTTTTTTTGGGGGGAAAAAAGGGGGGGAAAAAAAAAATTTTTCCCCCTTTTTTTTCCCCCCCAAAAAAAAAAAAATTTTAAAAAACCCAAAGGGAATTTTCCCCCCCGGGGGCCCCCCGGGGGGGGAAAAACCCCAAAAACCCTTGGCCCCTTTTAAAAAAAAAACCCGAAAAAATTTTTTAAAAAAAGGAAAAAGGGAAAAAAATAAAAAAACAAAAAGGGCCCCCAAAACCCCCTTTTTTAAAAAAAAAGGGGCCCCCCCCCCCAAAAAAAAAAAAAGGGGGAATTAAAAACCCCCTTTTTTCCCCAAAATTTTTTAAAAAAATTTTTTTTTTTTTAAAAAATTTTTCAAAAAAATTAAAAAATTTTAAAAAAATTTTGGGGGGGGGGTTTTTTGGGCCCTTTTTAAAAAGGGGGGAAATTTGGGGGGTTTTGGGGGGGTTTTAAAAAGGGGGGTTTTTTGGGAATTTTTAAGGGGGGGTTTTAAAAAATTGGTTTTTTTTTTTTTTTTTTTAAAAAAAAGGGGGGGCCCCCCCCTTTTTTTTTTTTTTTAAAATTTCCCAAAAAAAGGGGCCGGGGGGGGTTTTTTTTTTGGGGAAAAAAATTTTTAAAAATTTTAAAAATTTTTTTAAAAAGAAAAAAAAACCCAAGGGGGAAAAAAAAAAAAATTTTTTCCCTTTGGGGGGGGTTTTTAAAAAAACCCGGAAATTGGAAATTTTTTAAAAAAAAATTTTTTAAAAAAAAAACCAAAAAAAAAACTTTTGGGGAATGGGTATTTTTAAAATTTTTTAAAAAAAAAAGGGGTTGGGGGTTTTTGGGGGTTAAATTTTAAAAGGGAAATTTTTTTTTTTTTTGGGGGGGAATTTTTGGGGGGGTAATTTTTTGGGTTTGTTTTGGGTTTTTTAAAATTTTGGGGGTTTTTTTAAATTTTTTTGGGTTTTTTTTTGGGGGGGAAAATTTTTTTGGAATTTTTTTTTTTTTAAAAAAAATTTTTTTTTTTTTTTTTTTGGGGGGGAAAAGGGTTTTTAAAAAAAAATTTTGGGGGAAAGGGGGTTTTTTTTTTGGGGGGGGGGGGGGGGGGTTTTTTTGGGGGGAAAAAATTTTTGGGAAATTTTTTTGGGGAAAGAGGAAAAAAAAAAAAGGAAAAAAAGGGAAAAAGGGAAAAAATTTTAAAAATTTTAAAGTTTAAAAAAGAGAAAAAAAAAAATTTTCCAAAAAAAAAAAAAAAAAGGGGGGAAAAAAAAAAAAAACAAAAAAAAAAAAAAAAAAAAAAAGGGGGGGGGAAAAAAAAAAATTTGAAAAAAAATTTAAAAAAAAAGGGAAAAGAAAAAAATTTAAACCTTTAAAAAAAAAAAAAACCCGAAAAAAAAAAAAAAAAAAAAAAAAAAAAAAAAAAAAAACCCCCCCAAAAAAAGGGGGGGGGGGGGCCCCCCGGGGGGGGGGTTTTGGGGGAAAAAATTTTTTGGGGGTTTTTTTTCCCCCTTTTTTTTTTAAAAAAAAAAAAAGGGGGAAAAAAAAACCCCCCCCTTTTGGGGGGGGAAAAAACAAAAAAATTTAAAAAAAGCCCCCCCTTTTAAAAAAAGGTTTCCCTTTTTAAAAGGGGAAAAAAACCCCCCCGGGGGGGGCCCCGAAAAAAAAATTTTTTTCCCTTTTTTTTTTTGGGGGGAAAAAAAAAAAAATTTTTAAAAAACCGTTTTAAAAAAAGGGGGGGGCCCCCGGAAAAGAAAGGAAAAGGGGGGCCCCCCCCAAAACCCATTTGGAAGGGGGGGGAAAAAAAAACCCCCCCCCCCCAAAAGGGGGGCCCCCCCGGGAAAAAAAAATGGGGCCCCCCAAAAAAAAAACCCCCCCCGGGGGGAAACCCCCCCCGGGGAAAGGGGCCAAAAATTTTTTCCCCCCCTTTTTTTTGGGGCCGGGAAAAAAAGGGGGAAAATTTTCCCCCCCAAAATTGGGTTGGGGGGGGGGCCGGGGGGGGGGGTTTTTTTTGGGGGGGGGGGGGGGTTTTTTTGGTTTTTGTTTTTGGGGGGGGTGGGGTTTTTTTTGGGGGTTTTTTTGGGGGGTTTTTGGGGTTTTGTGTTGGGGGGGGGGGGGGTGTGGGTTTTGTGGGGTGTGTGTTTTTTTGGGTGGGGGGTTTTTTGGGGGGGTTTTGTGTGTGGGGGTTTTTGGTGGGTGTGGGGGGTTGGGGGGGGGGGGGGTTTTTTTTTGGGGGGGGGGGGGGGGGGGTTTTTTTTTTTTTTTTTTTTTGGGGGGTTGTGTTTTTGTGGTGTGGGGGTGTTTTTTTTTTTGGGGGGTTTTGGGGTGGGGGTTGGGGGGGGTTTGGTTGGTGGGGGGGTTTTTGGGGGTTTTTTGGTGGGGTTTTTTTTTTTTTTTTGGGGGGGTGGGGTGGGGGGTGGGGGGGGGGGGCCGTGCCCCCCTTGCCCTTCCTTGGGAAAAAAAAAAAAAATTTTTTTTTTTTCCCCCCCAAAAACCAAAAAAAACCCCCTTGCCCCCCTCCCCCCCCCCCCCCCCCCCCCTTTTTAAAAAAAAACCCCCCCAAAAACCCCCCCCCCCCTCCCCCCCTTCCCCCTTTGGGGAAAATTTTTTTGGGGAAAAAACCCCCAAAACCCCAAGGAAAAAAAGGGGGGAAAAAAAAAAGGGGTTTTGCATTAAATTTTGGAAAAAAACCAAAAAAAACCCCCCCCCTTTTGAAACCCCTTTTTTTTTGGTTTTTTTTAAAACCCCCACGGAAAAAAGGGGGGAAAAAAAAACCCTTTTTTAAAAAAATTTTTTTTTTTGGGGGGAAAACCCCCAAAAAAGGGGAAAAAAAAAAAAAAAAAAAATTAATAAAAAAATTAAAAAAAAAAAAAAAAAAAAAAAAAAAAAATAATAAAAAAAAAAAAATTTTAAAAAAAAAAAAAAAAAAAAAAAAAAAAAAAAATAAAAAAAAAAAAAAAAAAAAAAAAAAAAAAAAAAAAAAAAAGGAAAAAAAAAAAAAAAAAAAAGGGGAAAAAAAGGGGAAAAAAAACCCAAAAAAAAAAAAAAAAACCCCCCCCAAAAAGGGGGCCCAAAAAAAAAACAAAATAAAAAAAGGGGTTTTTCCAAAAAAAAGAAAAAAGGGGGGGGGGGAAAAGGTTTTTTTAAAAAAAAAAGTCCAAAAATTTTTTTTTTTTTAAAAAAAAAACCCTTTAATTTTTAAAAAAAAAAATTTTTTTATTTTTAAAAAAAGGGGGTTTTTTTTTTAAATTTTTTAAAAAAGGGGTTTTTTTAAAAAAAATTTTTTTTTAAAAATTTTTTTTTTTTTTCCCTTTTTTTTTTTAAAAAAAAAGGTTTTTTTTTTTTTTTTAAAATTTTTTTTTTTTTAAAAATTTTTTTTGGGTTTTTTAAAAAATTTTAAAAAAAAAACCCCCCAAAAAAAATTTTTTTTTTTAAAAACCCCCCTTTTTAATTTTTTTTTTTTTTAAAACCTTTTTAAAAATTTTTTCCCCCCCCTTTTTTAAAAAAACCCCCCCAAAATTTTTGGTTTTAAAAAATTTTTTTAAAATTTTTAAAATTTAATTTTTTAAATTTCCCCGAAAAAAAATTTTTTTTTTTTTTTCCCCCCTTTTTTTTTGTTTTTTTTGGGAAAAAAAAATTTTAAGTTTTTTTTTAAAAAAAATTTTAAATTTTTTAAAAAAAAAAATTTTTTTAAAAAAAACCCCCCCCCCCCCCCCCTTTTTTAAACCCCCCCCAAAAAAAAAAAAAAAAAGGGGCCCCTTTTTTTCCCCCCAAAAAAAAAAAATTTTTTTAAAAAAAAAAAATTTTTTTAAAAAAAAAAAAAAATTTTGGGGAAAAAAAAAAAAAGGGAAAAAAAAAAAACCAAAAAGGGGGGGAAAAAAAAAAGGGGGGGGTTACCAAAAAAAAAAAAAAAAAAAAAATTTTTTGGGGGCCAAGGGGGGGGGAAAAAAAAAAAAAAAACCCCAAAAAAAAAAAAATTTAAAAAAGGGGGGAAAAAAGGGAAAAAAAAATTAAAAAAAATTTGAAAATTTTAAAAAATTTTTTAAAAAAAAAAAAAAATTTTTTTAAAATTTTTTTTTTTAAAAAATTTAAAAAAAAAAAAAGGGGGAAAAAATTTAAAAAAAAAATTTAAAATTTAAAAAAAACCCCCCCCCCCCAAACCAAAAAACCCCCCCCCGGGGGGCCCCAAAAAAAGGGGGCTTCCCATAAAACCCCCCCCCCCCAAAAAAGGGGCCCCCCCCGGCCCCCCTTCCCGGGGGCGGGGGGGGTTTTTCCCCCCAAAAAAAAAAGGGGGGGGAAAAAACCCCCCCCCCCCCCCCCAAAAAAAAAAAACCCCCCAAAAAAAAAAAAAAAAATTCAAAAAAGGGGGAAAAAGGGAAAAAGGAAAAAAAAGGAAATTGAAACTCCCCATCAAAGAACACAAGAGAGAAACATCACCAGTCCCAGAACAAATTTAAACCCCCGACATAGTTTTCTCAAAACAATGTCAGGGATCCTGGGCCAGGAAACCCCAAAAGGTTTTCCCAAAAAGGGGTAAAGGAGGCCATCTACATCGCACCACGTCCTTTTCCCTTTCCCCCAACCCCAGGGCCGGGAGCGACAAAACCTACCAGCAGCCCTACACTTCCCTTAATTTGGTCTTTGGGGCTCGGTTCAAACCGAGACGAGGGGAAACCCAAAACAATTTTACTCAGGGAACATTCGGGGCGACGAAGGCCTCGGATGGGGGCCGAAACTTCGCTTTTGGCAAAACTTTCCTGTGTGGGAAAAATTAAAAAAAGGTTAAAACAAAAAAGATCAAGTTTTGGCCCGATGGGTAACTTTTAAGTTTTCCCGTATCCTATTCCGATCCTTTTATACCACAAAAAATTCACTCCCCCAATTTCACTTTTCTTAAAACCCCCAACAAACAACTAACTTTCCCCCGCAATCACGCTACCCCACTCCCCAAAAATTTCACTCAAAGACCCAATTAACTATTACAATTTATGATTTTCAAACAAAATCACACATAATCAGCCTTCAAGCAAAACCAAACTTTTCCCTAATCAAATGATTTTTGGGAAAACGTTATACAAAAGTAAGTGTCTTTTCCCGTCTCCATTTACTTTGGGGGAAACCAAATTTTTCCCCCAAAAAACCAGACTCCCAAAAAAAAGATGAAAATTTTTTCCCTTCAATTTAAGTTTTCTATAAACAAAAACAAAGAATAAAATCAAATTTAAAAAAAAAAGGGCTTTAAAAAAACCCCCTTCTCCTTTTTCAACCCCTTAAAAAAGGGGGGGGGGGGGGGGGGGGGGGGGAAAAGAACGAAAAGGGAATCTCTCACAAAAACCAAATAAAACCCTTTAAACACAAAATTTACCAGTTTAAAATTAAAAATCAACCCTTTTTTCATTCTATGTTCTTGGGCTAACCCCCGAAAACAAGTTTTGTTCCCCGTCACTTCTGGCAAACACTTCCCTGAAGGGCCCTCGTGACATCAACTAAATCTTATTACTTTTTTCCGGCGAAACCTCACTGCCAAAAATCTTTTCCAGTAAAACCCATACCGTCTTTTTTACTTACTCAACAAACTTCCCCTGGGGGCCACGTCCCACCCAAACACCAACCGCCACCTGCCGTCGCTTCCCGGGTCGGCCCAGTGGCCCTAAAACTTTTACAAGCTCCCGTGTCCCCACAGAAAACAGGGGCCCCCATGGGCCGGGAAAAACACAAAAACTCCCCTCTACTCACTTTTTTCCCTATTCACGACCTTTCCCTTTCCCCTGTTAAACCCCTTCAAAATTTCTCCATGGCCCAGTCTCTCACTTTTTTTTTTTCTTCATTCACAGTGGCCAAGGTCAAATAATTTTTATTCCCCATTAGTTTTTTTCCCCCAAATTTTTTTTTTAAGGGGGGAACCCCTAACACACACTTTTTACTGGCCCTTTTACTTTAATAGAAAATTTTCCCCTTTTGTCTAATTTCCCAAAGGGTCCCCAGAGATTGCTTCATTATTTTTTACCGGGGGGCCCCTTTTTTCCACTGCAAAATTTACATTTAAAGTTTCATTACCCACCAGTTCAAAAAGAACTCCAAACTCAACGAACTCTAAATTCCCAAAAAGGGGACCTTGAAACAAATTTCCCTTTAGGGCACTGTACACTTTTGGACTTCACTTTAGGCCCCAGCAAAAAAACTATCCGCATTATTCTCACAACATTTTTTATTCCTTTCTTTTTTCAAAAACCCAAAAACTTTGGGCCCTTTATTTTTTATCCCTTCCCCTCAGTCATTTATTTTCTTCTCCCTCACCACCAAAAAACTAAAATTATTTTTTTTTAAAAACACTCTTTATCTGAACCCTACCAAACCCCGTTTAAGACATAGCTGCCAAAATCAAACAAATTGCATCAGAACATCAAGAAAAAAAAATCTTAATTTTCCCCTGTTCAGGCCCCATTTAAACCCCTTTTTTTTTCCTTTCCCCCTTAACTCTTTCTGGGGCTAAAACATCATGGGGGTTTCCCAACGCATGACAAAGAGCAAAAAAACTTTACCAAAAAAAACCCAAAAACAAGGCCCAAAACTGGGAAAACCCCAGGGAATTGGGGGAACTCAAAATGGGGCCTTTTTTAAAAGAAACTTCACCAAACCAACAAACAAGGCCAACACTGCAAAGACTCCCAGGGGAAAGGGCAGACCCCAAACTGGGGGCCTTTTGGGTGGAAGACTTCACCAAACCAACAAGCAAGGCCAACAAAGCAAAAAAACCCCCGGAAAGGGGCAGACTTTTAAAATTGGGGCCCCCTTTAATGGAAACTTTTCCCCCAAACCCAAAAAACAAGGGCCCAACCCGCAAAGACTCCCCGGGAAAGGGGGGAGACCCCAAACTGGGGCCCTTTTTTTTGGAAACTTCCCCCAAAACCCAAAAAGCAAGGCCCCCACCAAAGAAATTCCCCCCGGGAATGGGCAGACCCCAACTGGGCCTTTGAATGAAAGACCCTTTACCAAAAACCCAAAAAACCCAAAGGCCCCAAAACTGCAAAGACTCCCAGGGAAGGGGGAGACTAAAAGGGCCTTTTGAATGGGAAACTTCACCCAAAACCCAAAAAACAAGGCCCCAAAACGCAAAAAAACTCCCAGGGAATGGGGGAGACTCAAACGGGGCCCTTTTAATGGAAGACGGGGAAAGTTAAAAAACACCTCGACTGATTTTTAATTTCTACGGTCTCCCCCTGGCCCTTTTGTGTGGGGTGTGTGTTGTGGGTGGGTGTGTGTGTGGTTTTTGAGTGTGTGTGTGTGTGTTTTGTGTGTGTGTGTTTGGGTTTTACTGCACATAAAGTGCCTATTAAGAGGCATTTACTCCTGAAGAAATGCTAAGTGTAGAGTATTTTAGATGTGAGTGGGCGTGGTCAGTGTGTGTAGTGGCATGTTTTATTAAATTTTAGCGGGCTGTGTCTGTTTGTGTGTTTAAGTGGGGTGCCTTTTTTTTGTGTGCCTGTTTTGTGGGGTTTTTGTTTGTGGGGTTTTGTGTGGGGTTTTGGGGTGTTTGTGTGTGTGTGTGTTGTGTGGGGGGGTGTGGTTTTGTAAGTGTGTTGTGTGTGTGTTGGGGTGTGTTTTTTTTGGGGGTGTGTGTGTTTTGTGTGTTGGTTTGGGTGTGTGTGGTTTGGTGTGTTCAAAACTTTGCCCTTCTTGCTTTGGGTTTGGGGTGTGTGTGTGTGTGTTTGGGGTTTTGAGTGTGTGTGTGTTCCTTTCTGCGTGCGGCGGGGTGTGCGGCTGCTGCGTTCGTGCGTGCTGTGTGGTGTTTGAGTGGTTTTTTTGGGGTTTTTTGTGTGGTTTGGGGTGTGTGTGTGTTGTGGGGTGTGGGGGTGTGTGGTTGTGCGACGGGCGCTGTTTTTTAAACCTTTCTTGCAAATTTTGTGTCGCTAATTTCAATTTAAAGCAATCAAACACTCGTGACAGAGCTGAAAATAGAACGTAAACCCATTCTCTCTCCACTGGCGGCTGACCAAAAGGGATGGGCCTCTGGACCAGCCCAAAGGGGGACGCTGGGATAAACCCGCAGGGCAGGGGATGGGTTAACCCGATTAACTCATTTTCCCGAATTTTTCCCGCTGGCAAACCCTGCACCCCGGGAAGGTCCCTTTTGGTGAAACAGGGAGCGTGGTTTACAGGGGGAAAACTGTTGTGGTTTGGGTTAGGGGTACTGCCCTTATGCAGTTTTTTATTCCGGGGGATTTTGGTTTTCTATAAAACCCCCGAAAATTGGGAGCCCAAAAAATCACAAGACAAAAAACCCCGGGGGGCTTATAAAAAATTTTTTTAAAATGTTCAGGGGTTTCCCGCCCCGCAGTTTCCCCCGTCTGGAACGAGATCTTACGTTTTGTTGTTTGTGGTCGTCACTTTTTGTCCTAGATTAACATGTATTTCATTTTGTTGGTTTTGTTTCGTTTTTTTGGGTTTTTGGTCGTTACTTGTTGTCCTAGATTAACTTTTTTGCATTTTGTTTTTATGTTAAAGTTTTGGTTTTTTTTTGGGCGTTACTTGTTGTCCTAGTTTTAAAATTTTTGCATTATGTTGGTTTTTGTTACGTTGGTTTTGGGTTTGGCGTTTTTCGTTGTTTTCCTAGATTAACATGGGAATTTCTATGGGTTTTGTTTAATTTTTCCTTTTTTTGTGTTGTGGTCGTTTCGGGGGTTGTCCAAATTAACCCTTATTGGGAATTTTGTTGTGTTATGTTACGTTTTTGTTGTTGTGGGCGTCACTTTTTTTCCCCAGATTAAAAATGTATTGCATTATGTTGGGTTTTTTTACGTTGTGTTTTTTGTGGCGATATGGGGTTTTCCCTGATTTAAAATGAAATTTCATTATGTTGTGTTTTGTTAAAGTTTGTTTTTTGTTGTGGTCGTTACGTTTTTGTTCCCCAGATTAAAATTAAACGGGAATGTTGTGTTATGGTTTCGTGTGTTGTTTTTTGTGGTCGGCACGTGTTTTCCAGATTAAAAGTTTCATTATGTTTTTGTTATTTTACGTTTGGGGTTTTTGGTTTTGGGCGAACGGGTTTTTGTCCTAGAAAACATTTAAAAGCTTTTTTGGTTATGTAAAGTGTTTTTGTGTTGTGGGCGTTACGTTGTTGCCTAATTAACCCTGTATTGCATTATGTTTTTTATGTTACTTTTTGTTGGGGTTTGGTCGTTTCGTTGTTTTCCTAGATTAACAGAAATTTCATTATGTTTTTGGGAAAGTTAAAGTTTTTGTGTGTTGTGGTCGTTAAAGTTGTTGTCCCTAGAAAAAAAAAATGTATTGGGATTACCCCTACTTTTTGGGTGTTTTGCCGTTCTGGGAAATTTTTGGCCGTTTAATATGTTACGTTTGTTTTTTTTGTGGTCGTTACGTTTTTGTCCTAGATTAACATTATTGCAAAAACATTAAAATTGGTGTGTTTTGCCGTTCTGAATTTTTTGGGCATTTTCATTAATTTTTAATTTTGTCACGTTTTTGTTTTTTGTGGTGGTGTGTTTTTGGGTTTTTGCCTGGGGACAATGCCATCAAATTCCCCATTTTTGGTGTGTTCGGTTTTGGTTTTTCGGGGAAACATTGGGGCATTGCCAAAGAAATTCTGGCGTGCTTTGTTTTATGTGGGAGTCATTTTGTAATTTTTATTTTCCTAACTTGGATTTTTTAATTTCGGTTCGTTTTTTTCCCCATTTCCCAAAAGAACAGAGTACTTTCCCAAAGGGAACAAAAAAATTCTCTTTTGTTGTTCTGTTGTCCCGTCCCTCCGTTTTCTGTCCGGGCTGTTTTGTCTTTGTGCCGCCCGGGGCAAAATGTGTTTCCCCTCGCTCCAGACAAAACTTCTGGGCCGAAACTTTCTGAAAAATTTGTAGGTATGTTCCCGATGAGTCCCGGGTGATGCCCAAATTTTTTTTTTTTCCAGAATAGCTATTTCTTAAAGGGGTAAAAATGAAAAATTTTAAAAAAAACAAGTCTGAAAAGGTAAATAACCCTGCCCCTGCCCCTTTTTCTTTTTTTTCCACTAACAGGAAATTGTCTCACCTCTTGGGACTGTGCTGGGGGTACGTTTTTTGTGGGTTTTCATCCTGTTTTTTATTGGTTTAGATTGTATAAAGGGTTTTTTTAGAGACTGTATTGGAAAAGTTTTGTTGTCAAATTTGGGGTTTTGTTGCACTTGACTGGGTCTTGTTACAATTTTTCTCAATTTCCCGGGTTTGTTGGTTTTTTCCCTTGGGCACCTGAATTCCCTTCTATCACGGCAGGGGGTTTTACAGCTTTTTTGTGGGCTTTTATCGTATTGCACTGCATTGGGGGATTGTTTAAAGGGGTACTAGGGGAAAATTAATTTTATTGTATTTACAATGTTTTCTGCTGTTTTTTAGGGGGAATTAAATTCAAAGGGTATCAATTTTTTGTGTTCTGCTGTTTTTTATGGGTTTATTGCATGAAACATTTATGTGTTTTTGCGGTTTTTTAGTGGTTTTTAATTTCAAATTAAATCGTAATTTAAGGGGGTTTAAACTATTTTTTTAGTCGATTAAATTGTAAATCATGACCCGTTACCTTATTCACAGGGACCGTAGAAGGGGTTTTCCCTTGGGGTTTATGTGGTTTTATTTCATTTCCCAAAGTTGCCCTGATGCTTTTTTTGCACAAATTTCCTTAGTGGGTTTTTTTGGGTTTTGGGTGTGGGTTTTGTTTTTTAACATGTTGGTCACTTTATTGCACAGTACCTGTAGGGGGAAATTTTTTTGTTTTGAAGGGAAGAAAGGGATTGCCTAATTTTCTCTTTTAAAATTGCACAGTCCCTGTAGTGATTTATTTTTTTTTGATTTGGGGAAATTTTAAATTTCCCCAATTTGCCTTGCAAAGGGAATTTTTGTTTGTTTTTCTGGGGCCAGTGGACAAATTGATGCCTGTACGGGGTTTTGTTTTGTTTTTGTCCCGGAAATTTGGTCCCCTATTTCACTGGAAATTTAACCATTTTTTTTGTCAGTGTGTTTCCCTCCGTTTTTTTCTGAATTTTTATGCAATGCATTTTGGGGTTCGTTGCGCGCAAAAGGGGGTGTGTGTTTTGTGTGTTTGTGTGTGTGTGTGTTTGTGTGTGTTGGGGTGTGGGGTGGTGTGTGTGTGGTGTGTGTGTTTGGAGTGTTGGTTTTTGTGTGTGTGCGTGTGTGTGGCCGCATTTAAAAGTGTTTATTAAAACCATTTTCAATGCAATTTTAATTTTAGTCCCAAAGGTGCGGTTTGTGTTTTATTCTGTCGCATTACTTTGGCTTTGATCCCAAGTGTTTTGTTGCGTTGCTGTGCTTTTTTTTGGGGTTTACTGTTTGTCTTGGGTTTTGGGAAAAACATTCTGTGCTGTTTTGTGGTATACAGTTTTTGTGGGTGTGTTTGGGTATACAGTTTTGGCTGTGTTGTGGTTTTACAGTTCTGTCTTTTTTTGGAACATTTTTGTTTGGGGGTTGTGTATTCATTCTGGGGCTGGTTTTGGGAAAACAGTTTTTGTGCTGTTTGTGGTAACAGTTCTGTGCTGTGTTGTGGTAAACAGGTTTTTTGCTGTGGTTTTGGGGGAAAAAGTTCTGTCTGTGTTATGGTAAAAAATTCTGCGGGGTCGTGGTAAACAAACTGTGCTTTTTTATTGGGAAAACAGTTTTTGTGCTGTGTTTGGGATACATTTCTGTGCTGTGGGTTTTGGTATACAGTTTCTGTGCTTGTTAAAGGGGGATACAGTTCCCGGCTGTGTTTTGGTAATACATTCTGTGCTGTTTTGGGTATTAAAAGTTTTTGGTTTCGGGGTTTTTGGTATAAAAGTTCGTCTTTTGGGTATAAAAGTTTGCTGTGTTGTGGTATACAGTTCGTGCTGGGGTTTGGGATAAAAATTCTGTGCTGTTTAAGGGATACAGTTCTGTGCTGTGTTGTTTGAAAACAGTTCTGTTCGGTTGTGGTATACAGTTCCCGTCAGTGTTATGGGATACAGTTCTGTGCTTTTTTGTGGAAACAGTTTTAGCCCGGTTTTTGGAAAACCATCGGCTTGCGTGGTTTTCCGCGTGCTGGGTTTGTGGATACAGTTTTGGTGCTGTGTTTTGGGATACAGTTCCCGGCGGGTTGTAGTAAACAGTTCGTGCGTGTTGTGGTATACAGTTCGCGCGTGTTTGTTGGGATACAGTTCTATGCTGTGTTTTGGTAAACAGTTTTTGTGCTGTGTTGGGATACAAATTCTGTGCTTTTAAAGTATACAATTTTTGCTGGGGATTTTTGGGATAAAAGTTTTTGTGCTGTGGTTTTTGGTAAAACAGTTCTGTGCTGGTTGTGGGGAAACATTTTTTGTGCGTGTTTGGAATTTCAGTTCTGTGCGTTTGTGGGAAACAGTTCGTGCTGGTTTTTTGGGTAAACAGTTCTGTGCTGTGGTTTTGGTAAACAGTTTTGTGCTGTGTTGTTGTAAACTTTTCTGTGTTTTTTTTTTAGGTGGGGGGGGGTTGGGGGGGGCCCGGTTTGTATACATTCGGGCTGGGGTTTGGTAACAATTTCTGGTTTGTTATTGTATACAGTTCTGTGCTGTGTGGGGGTATACAGTTCTGTGCGTGTTAAGGAAAACATTTTTCTTGGGGATCATTCCTTTTCTTGGGGGGGGTTTCAGGTTTGCGTGTTTTTGGTATAACCCTTCTTTGCTGGGGGTTTGGTAACAGTTTTTGTGTTTGGGGTTTTGGTATTAAAAGTTCTGGCTGTGGTTTTTGGTAAAACTGTTTTGTGCTGTGTTGTGGGATACCCGTTTGTGCTGTTTGTGGGGAACAGTTCGCGCGGTTGTGGTATACATTTATGCTGTTTTTGTGGTAAATAGTTGGGCTGGTTTGGTATACAGTTCTGTGCTTGTTTTTGGTATACCCGTTCTGTGCTGTGGTTTTTTTTGGGATACAGTTCTGGCTTTTTTGTGGTAAACATTCTGTGCTTGTTTTGGGATACAGTTCTGTTTGGTTTATGGTAACATTTCTGTCTGTTTAAAGTGGTATACAGTTCGTGCTTGTTTTGGTTTTAAAAAATTCTGTGCTGGGTTATGGTATACATTCTGTGCTGTTTGTTTTTACAGTTCTGTGCTGTTTTGGTATACATTTCCCGTGCGTGTTGTGGGGATATAGTTTTTGTCCCGGTTTTTTGGGATAAAATTTCTTGCTGTTTTGGTATACAGTTCTTGGGTGGTTTTTGGTATCAGTTCGGGGCTGGGGTTGTGGGAACATTCTGTGCTGTTTGTGGGATACAGTTTTGTGCTGTGTTAAGGTATACATTCTGTGCTGGTGGGAAACAGTTCTGGCTTTTTTTGTGGTATACCTTCTGGCTGTGTTTTTGGGGATACAGTTCTGTGGGTGGGGTTGTGGGATAAAAGTTTTTTGCTTGGTTTTTGGATACAGGTTTTTGGCGTGTTTTCGGGAAACAGTTTTTGGTGTTTTTTGTGGAAAACAGTTCTGTGCGTGTTGTGGTTTTAACATTTTTGTGGGTGTGTTAAAGGGGATACAGTTTTGTTTCTGATTTTGGTATTTCAAAACTATGCTGGTTTTTTTTAAAAAAGGGTTTTGTGCTGGTTTTTTGTGGTGTACAGTTCTGGGCTGGTTTTTGGGATACAGTTCTGTGCTGTGTTTTTGGTAAACATTTCCCGTGCTGTGTTGTGGGAATACATTTTTGTGCTGTGTTATGGTAACTTCTGGCTGTGTTTTGGTAAACAGTTTTTTTGCTGTGTTGTGGTATACGTTTTTGTGCGTGTTGTGGGATAAAATTTTTGTGTTGTATCAAAGTGCCGTGTTTTCGTTGGTTTTTGGCTTCTGTGGGGCAAAAGTTCTTTGGGGTGTTTTGGTGTACATTTTTTTGCTTTTAACTGATGTGCCGTGTTGTTGTTCGGGGCTGTGCTGTGCTGGGTATATACAGTTCTCGTCTGTTATGAAAAGTGTTTTTATTGTAATTTTAAATCTTTTGTTTTGCCTTGGGCTGGGCGTGTTTGGGCTATGTTACCCTATGTTTTCTTTGGGTTAACTGTGCTGGCTGGCTTGCTGTGGTGCTGTGCGTGCTGTTCTGTGCTGGCGTGGAAAGCTGTGGTTTTTTTTGTAAACATCGTTCGTATCTTGCTTTGCCTTTTTTTTGGATTGTTTTTATGGTGGAGTGTTTTTTGTTGTGTTTTCCTTATTTTTGGGATTTTTTGTTTGACAAAAGGGGTTGTTGTGTTTTTTTTTCAGTGTTTTTTTTCTATTTTTTTAGTGACCCATAACTTTATTTTTTTTTTTTTTTTTTTTGGGAAAAAGCTGTATGTGTGTGTTGTTTTGTGTGGTGTGTGTGTGTGTGTTTGTGTGTGTGTGTTTTGTGTGTGGTGTGGGGTGTGTGTGTGGGTGTGTTTGTGTGGTGTTTTGTGTGTTTGTGTGGTGTTTGTGTGTGGTGTGGGGTGCAACACATGAACCCTGTTTTTTTATTGATCACGCTATCTTCTCCCCAACAAACATCAGCACATTGAATCCAAAACCTTTTTTTCACCTGTTGCCAAAGAACACATCCCACGCATTTTACTTTTTTAAAAAAAACAAAATTTATATAAACCCCCACCCCCACCCCCCACCCCAAAGTGGATGAAGAAAATATGAGCTCTCCTTCTCTTTCCCCAAACCCCCCCCCCCCACAAACACATTACCCTCCTCCCCCCCTTCCCCCCTTTTTTTTTTAATTTTTTTTAAAAATTTTTACATCACCCCCCCCCCCCCCCCCCGATCATAAAACCCTTAAACACCCATTTATCTTCCATCCCCCTTTCCCCCCCTAACATTACCCCACACCCTACTCAAAAACCCACGCAAATTACCACTACCTTTTTTCATCACCAAAAGAAAAACATTTATTTTATTTACCCAAACCCCTTTTTTTCCCCCTCCGTCCCCCCCCCCCCCTTTTTTTTTTTCCCCTTTCCATTTTTTCCCAAACCACCATTACCACAACCATCACAAAGATATCACACCATCCCAAAAAACTAGACACACAACCCTATCATATCACACACACACACCTCCCCCTACGCAACCCCCCCCCCCCCCCTCCTTTTCCTCTCCCATAATCCCCCATGTCATTTCCGCCTACCGGCTATTCTCCCCACCACATGGACAACAACGGATGAGTCATTTTTCGTTCTTTTTTTCGTTTTTCGTTCTTTGTTTGTACTGTCCCAAATGTTAAATGTGATTTATGTTTTCGCCTGAAGAAGACCCAAGTGGTTGAAATGCATCGTGTCTTGTCATGTGCTTTGTTTGTCAATGTCATTGGCGGTAAGAAACAAACTCTATTTCTAAATTTTACTTCGTTCGCCGCCATCAGTCACTCCATTTTGAAATTTTAAACATACGGACTAAATGGAACTGTAAAATGGATTTGATTCTGTAAATGCTGTTTGATTTTAAACCTGGGAAATGCGTCCTAGGTGGGGAGAAAACATTTATAAGATCAATAGTAGCCACTTTTCTGTAAATGGTAAGGAGGTAGGAAAACTGAAATTGATCCTAAAGAATCATTTCAACCTGGGGAAATAGACTACAACTACCATCATCAGTACATGTGAAAATACAGTTGTCAGTTTTTGAGTCGACATGGAGTGAGAGAAACGGAAATAGAAGTCATAACATTGTGTCTGAGAAAGAAACATGGATTTCACAAATTATTAGACATCAAACGTGACTTTTTTCTGATTTGCAGGCGAATTTACGATGCATTGATAAAGCTATTTGAGGACACTTACAAGTTAGGACTGGATACAATGTCTGTTCAAATGTTACTGTTTTGTTGTCGGGCAGACCCTTGGGTCGTAAACAAGATGATTCAAACATTATACCAGTCGTAACAAATACATTTTAAAAAGCATGTGTGTGTGTGTGTGTGTGTGTGTGTGTGTGTGTGTGTGTGTGTGTGTGTGTGTGTGTGTGTGTGTGTGTGTGTGTGTGTGTGTGTGTATGCGTGTGTGTGTGTGTGCGTGTGTGCGTGCGTGTGTGTGCGTGCGCGCGCGTGCGCGCGTGTGTGTGTGTGTGTGTGTGTGTGTGTGTGTGTGTGTGTGTGTGTGTGTGTGTGTGTGTGTGTGTGTGTGTGTGTGTGTTTGTATGCATGTGTGTGTGTGTGTGTGTGTGTGTGTGTGTGTGTGTGTGTGTGTGTGTGTGTGTGTGTGTGTGTGTGTGTGTGTGTCTCCCAATATTCCATTCATCTAGGGTTTGTAGGTATGCCATAACAGGCACATGAACAACGGTGTTGCTGAAATCCGAGTGCTCGAGGAGACGCTTTGTAATTTCTCTCATTTCTAGGCACCCTCAGCATGCTAGATATATCTGGAGTTCCGTAAAACATCAAACACTGACGTGAGTGAACACGACAAACTAGATATATTTGCAGTTCCGTAAAAGATCAAACACTGACGTGAGTGAACACAACAAACTATATATATCTGTAGTTCCATAAAACATCAAACACTGACATAAGTTAACACGACAAACTAGATATATCTGTTGTCACGAGTTTGTTACGAGGCCTATGACGATTGGCCCACCTAGGCTAGTAGAATTATTCATTTATTTATTGTCGTCGTTGTTGTCGTATATCCGTCCCTTAATGTGGCTTGTGGTGTGGTTGCACCTTTGGTGTGGTTTAGCTCACGTTCGGTTTGCTTTCTCTCTCTCTCTCTCTAATTCCACTGCCCGTGCTATTCATCCTGCAGGTTCACGGGTGGCTGGTACCTTTCTCTCGAACTTGCTGTCTATCGGCCTCTCGCCTGTCTTTTTACCTGTCGCACGTGCTTCATTTCTTTTAGTTTGAAGTATGCTCACTCTGTGACGTAGCGTGGCATGTTGGCCGCCATCGCTGAGGGAGGTTAGCTCTTGACTCGAGCGGAAGATGTCTCTGGGAGCGCCTGCTCCGGTCTTGGTTCTTCACCGTATCGTCGAAGGTACAGTCGGTATCTTCAATTCCTACAGTCGGCCTGTAGGAGAGGGACATCACTTCTTCTTTTTCCGCATCTGCGCCTCTGTCCTCTCGACTGGACAGAGGGCAGAGAGAGTTGTTTGACCCGCCTCTTCGGGGTCACCCACGGTAGCTGGTAAGCATCAGTTTCGTGGTTTGTTTGTTTTGGTTTGTTTGTTGTTAGCCGGCTTATTCTTCTCTTTTGCGAAATTTTCTTTTGTTTTCAAAATTGTAAAAAAAATATTGTTTGAGACCTTTTTTTTTCTGGTTAATTCATTCTTTAACCTGGCCATCCTAAATTATATCCAAAATTCTTTCTCCTGTTTATGCATCTCGTGATGCGGTAGTCGGTGGGGATGGGAGAGAACCTGGTGATTCAGGGTTGGTACTTGCTTGGTCTCGCTCGTCCGCCCCTGTCACATTCACCGGACTCTTAGCCTTCGGCCACCGTCTGTTTGTGTGTGCAAGGAGAACGAGTTTATGTTGCGAGCGTGCGTACGCATGATTTGTCGTTCGGATGCGTGGTTGGAGATTTGTGTTATTTTGAAATGTGGCTATAAAATGTGACAATTATGCCATTGAATTATTATTTGCAAATGTGGTGGCAGTTATAAAGCGATGGTCGCTGTGTTGGTTTATTTCCTAAGAAAGGAAATTGTTAAACGTGAGTGAGAGAAGGATGAAGATAATTCATATTTGTTTTATAGCCTGTTAATTTAATGCAGTCTTTTACCTGCTTCGTGTGAGAAGACTTTAACGAACATCCCCGATTTGATTGGTTTACTGTGTTATGCTCAGGTCTGTGTTGAGCTGGCGTTATTGGTGTATTTAGTAGACCTCCCCTCGCCATCATGCGAGTGGCTGTTAGGATTTAACACCATGGGTCAGATTGTACTGACGGCGGGGTTCCAGTACCCTTCTTCCTTCCCTCCTTTCTTCTCTCCTCCCAGCTACGTTTTCCCCCTCCCGGGGGCTTCACCCGGAGCCTGGACTGGTTGGTGCCACGCGCTGGTTGGGGCCACGCTCTGGTTGGGGCCACGTTCTGGTTGGGACCGCAGACTGGTTGGTGCCACGCGCTGGCTGGGGCCACGCTCTGGTCGGGACCCGCGGACTGGTTGGTGCCACGCGCTGGTTGGGGCCACGCTCTGGTTGGTACCGCGCGCTGGTTGGGATCACGCACTGGTCGGGACCACGTTCTGGTAGAAAAGCGTGGTTTTGACTGGCCGGCCCTGATCCCCGTCCAGGACCTCCAGTAACAACACCACGTTTCCCCCCCCCAAGACGCGCTCTTCACTGCCTGCTTGTGTGTGTCGAGGGTGTCGGCCTTGAACGACTCTTTTCAAGAACCGACCTGGTTTGGAGCACCTAGTGCGACAGGGTGCTCCAGTAGACTTGGAAGAGGCAGGGGTGTGGAGGCACTCCATGGTGTGGAAAGCGATGGATGCTGGAAATGTTTATTTATAATTGTGTATATGTCATATGTGTTGAAATGTTGTGATTGTGATTGTGTACGTCGTATGGTGAAATGTTTATTTATAATTGTGCATGCTGTGTGTGTTGGAATGCTTAATTGTGTGTATGTCGTGTGTTGAAATGCTTGATTGTGATTGTGCATGTTGTGTGTGTTGGAATGCTTATTTATGACTGTATGTTGGTGTGAATAAATGGGGTGTTGTATCGTAATCTTTATTGTGTGGTCTCTTGCGGGGCGTGTGAGGTCAGTCACTCCCTTCACTCCCACCTAGACCGATCCTGTCAGGGCAGACCTCCAGGGGTCGGTCGTGACAATTGTGGGGCTCGTCCGGGATGTGAAGGGCTCTGGCTGTCTCTCTCGTTTCGCGGAGTACCTGTTTAGTTTTGTCTGTTTTGTATATGTTTAGTCAGTTTGTCGTGTTTGTTCGTGGGTGGTTGGCTGGGTGACTCTAGTGTGAAGGGAGTCTCTTGGTGGCCTGAAGGAACATCCGGTGTGACTCGGGAGTCGAGGTGAGACCAGGGGGAGTCGACCGCGACCAGACCTCCTCCTTCCGCGCGCGCCGAGTGCCTTACGCAGGTACGGCCGTAAGTCTTGCCTTTCTGTCGCCGCTCAGTCTTCCATTCCTGTTTTGTAGTTAGCCAGTTTTTTTTTTTTTTTTTTTTTTTTCGGGTGGTTATTGAGTACAGGGGGTTGTATCGGACGTTAGTGTCCCTTTTTTTTCCTCTCTCCAGATTCCGTCTGCCAGTTTGTTTGTTTTTTTTTTTGGCCAGCCCACCGCACTGTTGCTCGTGCTGTGGAGCGCGGTGTTGCCAGAGTGGGGGCAGCCGGACATAGTTTTTTTTTTTTTTTTTTTTTTTCGGTGAGCCCCTCCGCACTGTTGCTCGTGCTGTGGAGCGCGGTGTTGCCAGAGTGGGAGCAGCCGGAACTTGTCCGCACACACGCACACACACACATACACACATATACACACACCCCTAAAATATTTGTTTTTCAAGTGGAATCGTCTTTTCCCTGTATTTGAGAACCGTAGGATATTGTTGTCATGGCAACGTCCGGTGCTGGTGGTGTGGCGACGCGTGCGTCGAAGAAGAAAGGTGTTCAAAATGTAGTCCCTACTATTAGTACCAGTACTTCGACTACAGTGACTTCTACTTATTCCAGTGCTGTAGCAGATAGTCCAGTGAGTACTTTCACTACTTCTTCGCTAGGGGATCTTCCTGCTGAGACCCGACTGCACTTCCGCTCGGAAGCGTCAGAGTATAGTGAAGCAACTGTGGGCTTCTGTTGAGTCGCAGAAACCAAAGCCCTCTCTTCTCCATGCTTCCCCTCGTAAGGAGTATGCCCCTGGGGACTTTCCTCATGGGAAAGTCGAGACCCAAGGGACGGGTCAAACGGGTCATCCTCCCGTGTCGGGAGTGGTGAATCCTGCCCAGGACATCGCCTCCGTCCTCATGTTTCTGAGCGGCAGCGTAGTGAAGAGGCTGCTAGGCAGGAAGCTCTGCGTAGGGAAGAGCGCGAGAGGAGACTGCTAGACAGGAGGCCCAGCGTAGGGAAGAGGCTGCTCTGCGCAGAGAGGAGGCTGCTAGACAGGAAGCCCTGCGTAAGGAAGAGCGCAGGGAGGAGACTGCTAGACAGGAGGCCCAGCGTAGGGAAGAGGCTGCTCTGCGCAGAGAAGAGGCTGCCCTCCGTAGGGAAGAACTAGACAGGATGGAGGCTCTGCGTAGGGAGGAGATGGAACAACTTCTTTCGCGGTCTCCCGCATCTGTAAATCAGGGGGTTGATCGACAGGAAAGTGATAGAGTTAGAGGCCCAAGTTAAAGCTTCCAGAGTTCAGACCTAGTGAGGACATTGATATGTTCTTAGAGCATTTTGACAAGGTTGCTAGTTCATACCAATTGTCTGAGGAACAAAAGGCTATGCACCTTTTTTCTGGATTATCTGGTGCTGCAAGGGAGTGTGTGCTCACTCTAAATGAAGGCGCGTCTTATGCAGACATGCAGTTGGCTCTGCGTAAGCGTTTCCACCTTACTCCAGAGACGTACAGGAGGAAGTTCAGGTCCATGAAGAAGAATAACGACGAGACCTTCGTGCAGTTTGGTGATAGGCTGCGCAAAACGCTAGGTACTGGCGTCAGTTGGCTAAGTTGGAGCTGGAGGATCTGATCCTCATTGAACAGCTCACCAACACTGTGTCCCCAGAGTTGAGGATCCGGATAGGCGAGACAGCACCTCAGGATTTCGCGGCTGCGATTCATACCGCTGAGGTGTTTGCTGAAGCTCGCAGGGCTTATGGGCATCGCCCAGATACGGAGAGGAAGCCCTCCACAGGATTTAGTGGCAATAAGGCGCCAACAACTGCTAGCGGGGTGAACAAGGCAGGCAGTTCATCGGGGATTTCAGCGCCCCGACTGTGTTTTCTTTGTGGTCGTCCTGGCCACATTAGGAAAGATTGTCCTAAAGCCGTTGGTAGTCGTGGGGCTAGTCCTTTCCAACGTCCTCGTGCCTCGGCTAACGTGGGTTCCATCCAGCTTCTGGTGATTCAGAGTGCCCAGTGTTTCTCTCTGTTGTTGGTTCCTCCTTGGTCGACACCATCAGGGATTCGGGAGCATCAACGCTCTTTGTTGATAAGGATTTGGTTTCCCCTGAGGCCCGGCGGGGCGCTAGTTATGATGTGTGCAGGTTGGAGTCTGGTTTTACCTCCACCGTCCTTCTGTACTCATTCCGATCTCCACCCCCTACTTCTGTGGCGAAGTATGGGCCATCGCGGTGGAGCGACCTAGGTATTCCCTTCTCATAGGGAATACTATCACCTTTGCGGACGGACGCAGTCAGTCCGTATCTACGGATCTGCCCGTACAGGCGTGTGTGGGAGTTACCACACGCGCCAGAGCTAAGAAGCAGGAACAGGAATTGCGTCCCGTTCTTCAGCCGATCTCTGACGAGGTTCTTGCAAAGGCCGACCCTGCTTCCATCGTCCGTCTTCAGGCCAGGGACTTGGATGTCCAACGCCTGCGACAACTGGTAGATCGTCCCACTCAGTCTGCCCGACACGCCAAGGTGAGCTTCAAGCTCCACAAGGGGATCCTCTTTAGGGTTTTCACTCAGGCAGATCCTGTGGCCAAGCAGCTTGTCGTTCCCCAAAGCTTGAGAGAATCTGTTCTCCGGCAGGCCCACGATTCACCCATGGCAGGTCATATGGGCTCAAAGCGGACTCTCGAGCGGGTGAGACAGGACTTCTTCTGGCCAGGGATGAACTCGCAGGTTAGGCAGTACTGCCGCAGTTGCGATATCTGCCAACGGACAACGCCTAAGGGTCGCTTGACGCGTGTTCCCCTAGGGTCAGTGCCACTGGTTGGGGAGCCATTCAGCAAGGTCGGTGTCGACCTGGTGGGACCCATTAAGCCACCATCCGATCGCGGTCACCGCTACATCTTGGTAGTGGTGGACTACGCGACTCGGTACCCAGAGGCTGTCCCATTTAGGACTATCGATGCCCCTACTGTTGCTGAAGCTCTCTGGCAGATTTGGACGCGCACTGGCGTGCCCAGGAAGAAGCACGGCCGGAAGTTTGTACTGGAGAGCGATCATCATCCTCTCCAGTGCCTGGACCAGATCCGGCCAGTCAGTCGTCGACTCTTGGGTTAAGCAGTGGAACTGCAGGTTCACTTTTTGCCATATCAAGGGTTCCAGCAATACGGATGCTGACTATCTCAGCCGAGCTCCGTAGTCAGCACATTGGAGAAATCAGTCAGAGGGACACTTCCCCTCAACCAGGGTTATATCCCCTTTTGGTCTCTGTATCGGGTGTAGTGACAGTTTTCACTTCAGTGATGTTAACGGTAGTGAATCACCAATGGTTCGGATTGTTACTTTCATGGTTGGAAGGTTCGCTTAGTTGTTTGATAAATGTAGTATTATGTATTTCTCGGTGTGATTCTATCGTAGAATGTTTGTATTGGATTTATCGCACTCTGTCGATCACAGAGGGTTGGGTTCGGTCCCATTGTTGTGAATTTGCACATGCGTCAAGGTTAAAAGGAGCACTGTATCTCAGAGAAACAGATGCTTTTAGAAGGGGGGTTTGTCACGAGTTTGTTACGAGGCCTATGACGATTGGCCCACCTAGGCTAGTAGAATTATTCATTTATTTATTGTCGTCGTTGTTGTCGTATATCCGTCCCTTAATGTGGCTTGTGGTGTGGTTGCACCTTTGGTTTGGTTTAGCTCACGTTCGGTTTGCTTTCTCTCTCTCTCTCTCTAATTCCACTGCCCGTGCTATTCATCCTGCAGGTTCACGGGTGGCTGGTACCTTTCTCTCGAACTTGCTGTCTATCGGCCTCTCGCCTGTCTTTTTACCTGTCGCACGTGCTTCATTTCTTTTAGTTTGAAGTATGCTCACTCTGTGACGTAGCGTGGCATGTTGGCCGCCATCGCTGAGGGAGGTTAGCTCTTGACTCGAGCGGAAGATGTCTCTGGGAGCGCCTGCTCCGGTCTTGGTTCTTCACCGTATCGTCGAAGGTACAGTCGGTATCTTCAATTCCTACAGTCGGCCTGTAGGAGAGGGACATCACTTCTTCTTTTTCCGCATCTGCGCCTCTGTCCTCTCGACTGGACAGAGGGCAGAGAGAGTCGTTTGACCCGCCTCTTCGGGGTCACCCACGGGTAGCTGGTAAGCATCAGTTTCGTGGTTTGTTTGTTTTGGTTTGTTGTTGTTAGCCGGCTTATTCTTCTCTTTTGCGAAATTTTCTTTTGTTTTCAAAATTGTAAAAGAAATATTGTTTGAGACCTTTTTTTTTCTGGTTAATTCAGTCTTTAACCTGGCCATCCTAAATTATATCCAAAATTCTTTCTCCTGTTTATGCATCTCGTGATGCGGTAGTCGGTGGGATGGGAGAGAACCTGGTGATTCAGGGTTGGTACTTGCTTGGTCTCGCTCGTCCCGCCCTGTCACATTCACCGACTCTTAGCCTTCGGCCACCGTCTGTTTGTGTGTGCAAGGAGAACGAGTTTTATGTTGCGAGCGTGCGTACGCATGATTTGTCGTTCGGATGCGTGGTTGGAGATTTGTGTTATTTTGAAATGTGGCTATAAAATGTGACAATTATGCCATTGAATTATTATTTGCAAATGTGGTGGCAGTTATAAAGCGATGGTCGCTGTGTTGGTTTATTTCCTAAGAAAGGAATTGTTAAACGTGAGTGAGAGAAGGATGAAGATAATTCATATTTGTTTTATAGCCTGTTAATTTAATGCAGTCTTTTACCTGCTTCGTGTGAGAAGACTTTAACGAACATCCCCGATTTGATTGGTTTACTGTGTTATGCTCAGGTCTGTGTTGAGCTGGCGTTATTGGTGTATTTAGTAGACCTCCCCTCGCCCATCATGCGAGTGGCTGTTAGGATTTAACACCATGGGTCAGATTGTACTGACGGCGGGGTTCCAGTACCCTTCTTCCTTCCCTCCCTTTCTTCTCTCCTCCCAGCTACGTTTTCCCCCTCCCGGGGGCTTCACCCGGAGCCTGGACTGGTTGGTGCCACGCGCTGGTTGGGGCCACGCTCTGGTTGGGGCCACGTTCTGGTTGGGACCGCAGACTGGTTGGTGCCACGCGCTGGCTGGGGCCACGCTCTGGTCGGGACCGCGGACTGGTTGGTGCCACGCGCTGGTTGGGACCACGCTCTGGTTGGTACCGCGCGCTGGTTGGGATCACGCACTGGTCGGGACCACGTTCTG
>CM031625.1:2381758-2399650 GCA_018398815.1 Conus ventricosus | reverse complement strand
CCCCCCTTTTTTTCAACCAGTTGAGGATGTCGAGTATACCTAGTCCTGAATTCATCCGTGGGAGTGATCGTACTAGCTAAAATCAGAGATATAAGAATTTTCGGTGTATGGCATCTGAGTGGTTTTGGTGAACAGCAGAGATTGACATATGAAACACGTTATGTCCAGGCTATTGAAATGTGTGCCTATGGGGTGTCCTTATTCAAGTTGACAGCCTGGAGATGTTCCCTGAATCTTTCATCCAGGGTCCGGTAGGTCTCGCCACAGTAGAGTTTGGAACAGAGGCTGCATGAAAGAATGTACACCAGGTTGGAGGATCGGCAAGTGAAGGGGATCTGATGGTGAAACTTTTGCCTGATGGGCCCCTGAGGGTGTTAGTGGTTGTATTTAAAAAGGGGCAGTTTTGCATCGGGGCTCGTTGCAGAGGTGGTTTCCTGGTGGAGAGCTACTCGGTGAGTCTTTGTAGGTGGCTCGTACTAGATGATCCCTGAGGTTGGTGTCCCGCAGGTATGCCACTAATGGAGGTTTGTCGAAGGTGGACTTGAGTTTAGGGTCTTCCCTCAGGATGTCAAAGTTTTTCACAAGGATGTTTTTAACTGGGAGGTTGTGTGGGTGGTAGGTCAGAGTAAGGACTGGTCGGTCAGACTGATCTTTGTTCTGAGACGGGTCATGGCCTGAGTCCTGGGGTGCGGAGGGCACGATTGGTGGCATCGATGATGACTGCTTCAGGGTACCCGCGCTTCCGGAAGAAGGAACACATCCAGTTGACCTGCAGTTTGAAGTCGTCGTCATTGCTGCACAGTCTTCTGAGGCGACAGAATTGAGAGTAGGGATGCTCTTCTGGTAGACTGTGGGTGGCTAGATGTGAACTTGAGGTAAGAATGTGAATCAGTTGCTTTGTAGAACACTGATGTTTTCAGTTGATCTGTGCTGGTGGTGGATACTTGAATGTCTAGAAAAGATACAGTTGTTTCAGAGATGGTGTAGGTGAATTTCAGGGCTGGGTGGAATGAAGACACAAAGTGTATGAAAACTAGAAGTTCAGCCTTGGTGCTTGTGGTGATACCTATGATGTCGTCTATGAAGCGTCTGAAAAATGGAGGACACGTCCAGGATACGAAGAGATTATCTGCTCCTCGATGAAACCCATAAAGAGGCATGCGTAACTCGGCCCCATCTTGGTGCCCATAGCCACCCCTCGGGTTTGAACGAAGTGGCAATCGCCGAAGCAGAAACTGTTCAGTGTCAGGACCAGTTCTGCCAGTCTAAGGATGGTTGTGATGTCGATGTCAAAGGTGCTGTTCTTCAGAAAATGTTTTATGGCCTGTAGACCCTCATTGTGGGGGATGCTCGTGTACAGAGAAGTGACATCCATGGTAAATAAGGAACGGTCAGATCCATCCGGTGGAAAATGGAATTGGTCAAACAGTTGAAGGGCGTGATTGGTGTCCTTGACAAAGGTTTGCAGAGACGTAACAAGTGGTTGCAGGAGACACTGATCCTTCAACTGACTTTAGACAAAAGTTAGACCGCAATCATGGGTTAGGCACATGCATTTGTGGGGCGCAAAAAGAGAATATACTTATGACTACTGGCCTGGCCACACCTCTTTTCATCCAACAAACAAGTTCGATTGGGAATCCATAGAACAAAAACACCCTAATGCTTGGGCAACATTTATCTTAGATGAAAGTGAAGGTCTAACAATGCCAGGAGTGCAAAGACATAATGACTCCATAAGGACATAACGTTTGGTGTCTATTAGGAGCACAAGCACAGACTAAGTCTACATAGTAGATCAATCCACAGATTTGATGCCAGAAAAACAATTTCTAGACAATTTAGAAGATGCTATTAACTCTGCTGTTGATTTGCCTGCCAGCATACAAAGATATCAAGACGTTCTTGCACATGCTAAGTCAAAGGTTGACTTTGTTGTAGGCCATGGATTATACATGCTACCCTCTGACCTTAGACTACAGATTGGTATGATACAGAATATAACAGTGAAATCCTCATAGCTGGGACGATCAAAACTTAGGACACAATCAAGGCTTAAACACAAGGCCTGCCCCATCCATTTTAAAAAAGTACCTAGTCCTGAAGAAAGCGATCCAGTTATAAACACCCCAGAAAGCGGCCCACAGCCAGAAAGCGTTCCACAACCAGAAAGCAGCCCAGAAAGCACGTCACCTGTTTGATCTGCCTCACACTGACAGTCTCACTAGCGAAAAGACAGCCCTTGTAGTGATTTTAACGTTTACTGGATTATCATACATTATTTCACTAAAATTAATCCACAGCTAGCACTCCTAACGTCCACAGATGGTCATCCATATATAACAAGCCACCTAACCTAAATAATACAAAACCCAACTAACAACAACTGCCTATTATTGCCAGCAAGCGTCATCAAGTGCATTAGCTGCTAACTTCTTAATAAGTTTGCTTAGATGATGCAATTGTTTTCTAATCCAACTTTTACCAGGCTGGGTGTCGGAGGTGCTACAGGCCCTGTTTGGCGCAACCTCCCCATTTAAAGCAAAAACGAGTGTAGAGATAGCAAACCCAACAGCTGTTATATACTAACTAATTGTAATCCCTTGTTCCCTGAACAGGGTCCTTAATCTTTCAGCCAACGTATGTTTTCATAAAGGTATTTTGTTTAAAGTTTCTTTCTCTTAATCTTCTCTTTGTGATGCTACAGCGCACTGATAGTAGACAGCGCTTCTAAACCTGGCCGCCCTTTCTAGCATATAAATTCTGTATTTTCTCCTCCTGTATTCTAGCCTTTTCATCTCGGTCCTAAATTGTTATCATCTGCCATCAGCGCGATTATATTTTTTTTCTTCTTCTATCTCTCCCTCTACTATCCAGCTCGCCAAGGTTTGCTAAATAGTTTCTATTTCAACCCCTTATTGACTTCAGCGTACATATAAGCCCCAGGATGTCACGCAAGGCAAAGAGAATCGTCAATTGTTTCTAATGTTTTTCTGACTGTTTCCACATTAAAACATCGACTCAATTTCTGTATGCTGCATCATTTATTTCTTGCCCTAAATCTTGAAAAGATGTCATTTCTTTCTATTTCAGACGGTTTGAGAGGCAACCTTTGCGCGATGTTTTGTAAAACGACTAACAGCCTCAGAGCTTAATCTCACAATACATTCAATTTCCTTTTTGTCAGCATCAGGGAGGTTTCCAAGAATTGTGCTTGTTTTTAAAACTGGGTTTGGTTGGGTTTTTAGTAAACCGCACAAAGGTCTCCTTTTCTGGTTCTATAATTCAAATAATTATCTTTATCATCTCCAAATTGGAAACCCTAAAGCGCATCTGGTTGCTTTCGACCTATTGGTTTAAATAATGATTCAATTTATCTACAACCGTATTAGATCGTACTCCTGCTCCTAGAACCAACTGCTGCTTCTTCAGCTCTTCTTGCAAAGAAGGTCCCAATTGTTTCCGTCTCTTACTACTACATCAATGGGTAAGGCACTTCATAAATCTTCATCCATATTTTTTATTTATATTCCTTTTTTGTTTTATAAACAATGAACTCAAAACGCTGAGACCCTCGAACCATACAGAAAAAGAAGGAACCCCACGGCCCGTAAAAGCATAAGGCAGACTGTAATTAGTGGAAAAACTCCATCAACATTCAGCCAGGACAAGCCTTTAACAGTCCAGTTCCCCAGATCATGGCGCTGACGATGTTAAAATGCAGGCACTGCTTAAACACATTCAAATAGTAATAATTAAATCGTCGGATCCTAATGCTACTGTTGTTTTGCTAATTTGGGCAGGGCAATCGTTAAACATATGGAACAAGCTGGAGGGTAAGAAGTCTTTTTACATAAGAAGAGGCAACATGTTTGCCCTCGATACTGATCTATGGCTGCCTAAAAAAGAAAGAAAAGAAAAGTTTTAACAGGAATACAAGTCCAAACGGCCTTAAGCACAGCTTAAAGCGGAAGATGCCAAAGAAATGATGTAAAGATGGCATTAGCCAGTAGCAGAAGCATTTTGGCAACAGATTTCGCATCCCCTAGATTTTTGAGCTGTTAAAGAACCCCGCAATGCCATATTACCAAGCGCACTAAAAGAAAAACTTAGTTATGATCTGACATTTAATCCTATCGATCTAGTCGCACAGGTCTGAAGACCCTTTAGCTAAATACTGGTTAGTGAAATTTCCTGAGTTATGATGTTGTTACTAATCCGGACTGGGCCAGAACAATTCTTAACCCCGTAAAAAGTTAACGGTTATTTATTATGAAAACGTTATACACTCCAGTACAGAAAATAGAAAACAAGCGAGAACACTCTACTGGAACATACATCTAAATCATCCTCTGAAGGTCAATAAAAGGAATTTTGTCTTGTTTACTGAAGGAGAGTAACCAACTCCTTTTCAGAGAGAAATCATAAGCGTTTTTTATAATCCAAAAATTAGAGAAAGGTTGACTGCGTAATAAATGGCACTCAGATCAGGGTTCAAAAAAAAAAATATTCAGTGCGCGGACTTTTTACCTCACCCACACTTCGATGAAATAATAAAGTTGTTCGCTGGAGGTAGCAAAGGGATCCAGCAGATTGATCGTTATGTAAAAAACTTCGGCCTTTATGAGAAGTAAGCACGAAGAACTACTTAATAGACTAGAATCTGGTGTCTGAGGGCTGGATATAGATCTCATTTGACAACATACTTGTTTGGAATGAGAATGGGATAGGCAAGATGGTATCCAAAAAACATAATCACAAAAAAGCAGACGGAAACGCCCCAATACAAATCATGTATATTAAGGTTTGTGATGCTCAAGCTAAACATGATGAAAACAGGCTAAAAGACGTGGCTTATTAAAATTCAGAATAAATAACCTATTAAAACAGATGGATAGATTTAAGATTTCCTGCCTAAAGGATCCGCACTGTTTCTCTATCCGCGGGAATAACGTGGGTTGATGGGAAAACTGTCATCGTACTTGGTTTGGTTAACAAACAATATACAAGGTTTCATTACGGAGCACATTGTATTATTCTGCACAACCATTAACACAACACGTTCTAGACAAAGAAAGGGAAGTTTATTTGGACAGACGATAATAATTTTTAGTTGATCCTAGCTTACAAACTGAGACTGAGCGACTGTATAGACAATTACTATAAACTATTAGAGGGAACTGAAACTCTGTTTATTATTGATAACTGTTCACTGAACGAGACATTGTTAGGCAAAAATAAAAGAAGCCCTTCAATAGCTGAGCCTATTTAGCGGCCGCCACGCCTTAGTTTCTGTGTTGCTCTTAACTCAAAAATACAAAGCTCTCTTAAAAGACTTTAGATCCGCTTTAAAAATCAGTCGTAATATATTACACAAAGGACAAAGATAAGTTTGAAGAATGTTAAAGTGAAAAATATCTAATAAGGGACAAAGAATCGCAAAGAATAAATAAAAGAGCAGTTAGAAAAATCAAAGCACCTAAGCTATGCTACGGACTGATCCCCCAGTTCAATACGTTTTGTTTATTATAATTTGTTTATTATCGATTGGCTTAAAACAATATGTTTTTTTTAAAATTTTAATATTAAAAAGAATGTCTCCGGGGCCAGCAGAAACCAAAAGCGAGCTAGCTCTATATGCGCTGCAGTCTAGCTAAAACCCCGCAGACACAAAACTGAGTTTGATCTAATAGGAAGTGCCAGGAAATGTTTAAGGATTTGGTACACAGAAGACGGGGCTTTTTCAAACAACAGAAATTTGAAGACAAAAAAACGACAGCAATATCCTACCCCAAGAATAGAAAAAAATATAAGTCAAGCGATTTGGCAAACATGAAAACCACACAGACTTCATAAAAAGAGAGAATGACTTTGGGCGTTGCTTCCTGAAATTGACTGAATTTAAAGTTTAACTACGAAGCCCCAATGTATACTATGATAAGAATAACATTTTAGAAGGCATTGAATCCGGACACACTAAACATTCTTGTTAGACTAGTTTTCCGGGAACGCAACAGAAAAAACATATGTGAAATAACAAGGCAGAGTACTGAATTTATGCTATAGAGAAAGAAGTCCTTAGCTGAATGGGGGTCGACAACTGTCGGCTTAGAATTTACCCCAACGCTATCGGCAATACCTAGGCAAATGACGATGATTTTTTCGTTATTTATTACATCCGAGGGAGGGCGATACTAAGTTTGCCAGAACATTAACTTTAAATAGAGAAGAACACATAAAGCCTGAAAACTGGATGCCCCTCTTTAAGCTTTAATCTTGTATTTGCAATTACTAAAAACGATCAACAGATTAAGGTAAAAGCAAATAACAGAACTTCAAAAGTAAAAAAAAGTCGACTTTTGATAAGTATATGGGTTACTAGAAAGAAATATCTAAAGCTTTAAAACTCTTTCGTATTAATATACTGGCTCATCAGCTGTAGCTAGCGTAAGTGCAGTGGGTCTAGTGTAGCATGTTTTAGCTACTGGGGCTGAGCGTCCAGCCTCTTTAGCATTAGAGGGCCTTGATTCTGATTAGGCGCCCTTCCTGATGATTGTAAGTGCAGTATAAAAAAAAAAATTAAGTCCCAAAATTACAAAAGCACACTGCCATTGTAGAGATGCCTTATCATCATCAAAACTTTGTTCAATGAGATTCAGAATAAGGCAATCATAACCAGGATGAAAACATAACAGACGAAGAAAATATCAGAAGCTTATGGCCGAAGGTGAGGAATATAGACGGCAAAAAATTGAACTTCAAAAGGAGAGGAGAAAGACTTTTACTTTCACGTCAGGTAGATCACTGATGCAATTAAACAAAACCATTGAAAAAACAAACACATATCGTTAAACCCAAAATAGGCCAAAAAAAATAAGTTAACCAAATACTTTTTTTGTTTAACTCACTGAGTTTTGGCGGGACCAACTTGCAGCTCTTCACGAACAAACGATCTTTTTATGGGCAGGCTTTTTAGACGTAGTAGCATCGCTAGAAGAGATAGGTCTCTCTTAAATAAAATACGGGAGGGGTTTGTATTCATTATGTCAATCAACCTTCCAAATACATCACGCTCCATATAGGATCCTGTAGCTCTAATTCTAACATCGCCCTCTGCTCTCCAGTACATAACAAGTATTTTGAGTTCCCTTGCACAGCTTCAGTATTCTATTTTTTTTTTAATTGATTGCGTTTACTGGTTATTAAGACCTGTTCTTAAATTCTTTAATGTTTCATGCGCGTAAGACTGCTGGCAATCTCTCCAAAACCATCTGTGTTTGCGTTTCTCTACCTATAATTTTTCTCAGTATAATGATAGGTAAAACAGGGCGTTCAGCTTTAGATTCTTATTTAAATTTTCTACTCGGGCTTGTGATCGATGGTTTGTCTGGATCCCACTCTTTACGTAACATGAAGTTTAAAAAAAACCGCTGGTTTAGCAAGGAAAAATTCACCCCCTTTAACTCCTTTTCCACCACAACATGAATCACCGAGGATACTTTAATGGACCTCGCATGTATATTTGTTGTAAAAGCACCAGCCACACAGATGAGCTTATTATCCATTAAAGGTTCAGCGTCTTATACCTTGAACCATGTCAACAACTGTCAGAAGGCATACTTATACTTTTTTCTTCTATTTAAATCATGTGAAGTACAACAAGTCCAAATCATGGTGGTTGTCAATGAACCGATTAACAAAACGAGCCTTATTATTCTTTATGGGCAGGCATATTATAATTTGCCAAATCGCTTTGTTTTGAAAGCCAGTCTCGCATCTTATTCAGACAACTCTAGCAGCTTTACTCAGTTTTTTCAAAAGCAGTCTTACCCTTTCCAATATCCTTTAGGTGAATAATATATTTTAGTCATCGTATTGACCATAAGAAGACTGTATTTTACATGTATTGTTTTTTTTAGATTGTTTGTGCAAGAAACTAGAATGCTCCCATAGCTCCACACAATAAAACCAATTTCTGCCACTTTGCTGCTCTTCTGATGGCTCATAAAATCAGGACAGTTCTGGAGGCGGATTGTTAAAACTTCTTTTCCTGTCACTAAGAATAAACATTCATTGCCCTCATCAACATCTAAAATGTGTGCTCTGCATGGCCCCTGTTCCCTTTAACTTTTTATAATAAAGTCTAAGAGGGCAATTCCGTCTGTTTCTCATAAGCGTCTCCATGCCTTAGCCAAATCATCTATGCATTAGTTTTAAGGCGCTCCTTCTCATCGGGAACCGCAAATTTACTAAACATATAATTGCTGCCGGAGAAGGCCCATGCATTAACAATAGCCCCTCCTACCAATCAAACTACTCCTCCATAATAAACATCAATATTTTCAGATTAATCTTTCTATGATGAACTAATAATCTGGGATAATCCCCTGCCCGTAACAAGAAATTCTTTTGGAGGCAATTCCTGCAGTAATAAACAACTATAACCTTAACAAACGTCCCCTCAAAGTCTCACCTTCCTAATCCGCCGGCTTCAATTAAACCATGAGTATTTTGCTAGCACGCTATAGCCTAATACTAAGACCGCAAATACACATGAAGTGGTAAAGACGAATAGATAATCTATTTTTTACTCTCAACTTTTTATTAACAAAAAAAATACTAAAATAATCATAAAATAAAGGCTATTGCATTTATAATCAAATACTCTTTTTGTTGTTAAAGCTAAACATAATGTTGCAACTATTTTGGCGAATCTTCTAACTATCCCATGTTTGGGCTGGTTTTAATCTTAACAAACATTTTGCAAGGGAGAAATATACTATAACGGCCAACTGATAGGCACACCGCATAATTATCCAGCGTTTCAACCTCAAGTTTTAAATATTATAATATTTTATAATTGCATTTAAAATATTGATTGAGTCGAAACTATTAAAGTGAGAAGGAGCAAAGCAGTCAACTTCATCAGACAACTGCCATGAAGAAAGATAATACTCTCCTGGCTGCCTAGTTAAAATCAATACAGTACATAGGTGTTGAACTAAGTATCGAACAGACAGCAACAGTCTACTTCAGACTTGAAGAAGTATTCTACGCTAGGTACGAGCGCAAGTTAGGGTCAAAAATGTTAGATCAGTGGGTCAGACAATGATATAGTTAATAAGCTAAGATAGTAAGTAAAGATGGCGTCAGTTGAAACATAAATAGATTGTAAAATACTGACATCTCACAGATCCGGTTATTAATAAACAAGTCCCCTAGAAACACTTTCATGCGATATGTTATTACATAATTGGGACTATGTTATGCCCATGACAACAGTGATAAAAATTACTTTTAATCATATTAATTTTGATCAATTAAATTTAAAATCAATTAAAAAAATGAGCGATCAGAGAAGAAGACGTTTGCAGGACAATTCGCAGGACAGTCCCTCGCAGGGGCAGTAATGTACCACAATGAACACCACACGAAAATGGCCGCAAGTGAGTAATGTTACTAAAACAAAAAATCCTGGACGTAATGAGGCTGGCGTAAACAAGCTGAATGAACAGACAAAGAAAAACAAACCAATCAACAAAACAAAAATTAGTTAGTAATACCACATCGGTCGACACACCAACATCCCCAATTTTAACAACAACACAATCAACAATCAAACGGTAAGATGTATAATTATGTAATGGGTGCTGCAGTTGATGGTGGGGGGGGTTAGCAAACAAATACTAAACGGCCATACTTAGCAGCAAAGACACAAAAACCCCAACAAAGCCAGTAAAAGAAAGAAGCAACTTCTGCAAAAAAAAGCAACCTCCTGTTGTAAGACCCCTTTATAATGAATAGTTTTTAAATGAACTAAATAAAGTATCAAGTTAAGAACTAATAAGAACAATAAAGTTTAGTTATAGAAAGGTACTTTTTAAGTCAAGTGAAAGTAAATTCAATCAAGTATCAACAAAATAAGTTCTTGTTTTTAATACTAGTGAGGTTATTAAATAAGTTTCTTGTTAGGATATTAAAAAAGTTCTTGTTAGTAATTAATAATTTCTAGTTAGTTATTAAGTAAGTTCTAGTTAGGTCATAAGTAAGTACTAATACAGTTCTTAAGTTAAGGATACAAGGTTCCAAGTCCCGTCAAGTTAGTCTTTATAAATTCACCCAATGCCCTACAAGCATAAGAAAACACAGACTGACTCAGATTCACTTGTATATTGTTAGAGACTATTGATTTCTTGTTAACAGCAGTTGAGTTTACAAGAAGAAGAGTAAAGCGCAGATTAACATTTGTGTGATATAATACTTTGTTACTCAAAGAGAGCTTGCTTGTTATTCATCGTGATATATAATTTTATTTTGACAACATCTTTACTATACTCTATGCCTTTACTAATTTTCATTACGAGAAGTCTGCTCGCACGCTAAAACATCTCGACCGCTAACCAACAAATACATATAATAACTGTCCCATTGATTACATCCAACATCTTTCCAATTACTTTCCTGTACACAGTTGCATGAAAAGGGCGTCTATGGATAGTCGCAAGTGACGTAATACCGGATCCACAGCTGCCAATAAGCAACTTCTGATTCAAAACCTAAACGAATTACTATCTTTGGGGACGTCTAAATAAATGATCAGTGGTCAGAGTAAAGAATCTCATGCCATCTGGGTACAGTGGTTTAAAGTAATCGTACAGAAAATCTAAATCAATAACTTGACAAACGTCTAATCCAGAAAAGCCGATGAAACAACCGGGCTTGTCCAACTTAACAGCCATTTTCTTCATCATACTACCAACCATGGTTATCGTTAAAATCTTCTAAAGTCTTGAAAGTTGGTTTAGAAAGGTCAAACTAAAATGGCTTGTTTTCTTTTGTAACTAATTTCACATCTAAACGTTTGTGTGGATTTCATCTCCATGGTTTTGCCAAAACAGCTGCTTGTTCATTAGAGTAAAAAGAAGTCTTTTTCTGAGCATCAGTGGCTTGGGTTCTAAGAATCAGTAAGTTCTTCTTGAATGTAATGGCCTCATAAAGGCTCTAGGACTCAGATTAATTATTCTGTGAACAGCTGTCAGTTTCAGTCCGTGTCTAAATAAAACAGTAACAGCCTGTTAATGACACACAACTTAGTTTTGAGAGAGAAGTAGGGAACAAGCTTAGACGGTTCGATTAGACTCATCTTTAATCTTTCCTGCGGCTAGAGGGGTAATAGCGTTGTGGAGATCGTGTAATCTTTAGGAAATTCAACATCTACATCCAGAGATTGAGTCCTGCGTTGATTATCAGCGTAAGCTGTGATAACAAACCTACCACAGTAATGACCATCACTGAGGCGCCTTATTATCATTTATAAAGATACGTAATGGACCGTTGACTCATGGCGCCATCCATACAGAAAGTTGCGTCCTAAGTACAATTAGATAATTTATAGTAAGGTATAGTTATGATCAAAATCGACAAACAACTTGTTTAAGGTGCCTTTGCCGTAAGGAAGAGAGGCCATGCTAATACGTACCCCAAATGACCATCTTCAATACAACTAAGTAGTGGGTAATCAGATATTTAAGTCAATCTACTAATGTTTTGTAGACTCAGAAAGCTTCCCATAGGAAATGCAGGGCAGAGATAGTAATGCGATGAGTCTAAGCTGATAATTATTCAAGCCTGAATTCTTGTAAATCTGAAAGACCACTACCAATAACCACACGTCAGCCAATAAAAATTGAACAATAGTACCGGCCCAACGTTTGACAGTGGATAAAAACTGTCTTGGCTTTCTAGTTGCTTATTACAAATTCAGTAACAGTGTATGCCCATAACATCTAAGCCTAGAGTAAAATCGTCCTTTATGCGGTAGCGCCGGCTACGTCAAAAACTTTCCCTGATACATGTATCATAGGGAAAACCTCCTTTAATGCACTAAAGATTATCAAAATATTGATTAAGTGATTGGAAAATCTTGTAGAGATCCGCGCTAACTTATCCCAAACATTGCCATCAGATGTTGAGCTTAGTCATAAATGATACACCGTCAAAGTAAAAGTCATATACTATTCTGAAGACTGTGTCAAATGCATGTACCCTCATTATAATCAGAAGTCACATGCTATTCATGAAAAATGAAATCGTAAGCCTCGTAGGTTATGAAAGAAGATAGGCAGTTTCCATTTTTAGGTGGTCAACATTATTGAAGATTACCATGTTTTGTGCACGGCCCCCTCTAAAACTTTCCCGCTAATGAATCATGGTCTCTTAACTGTCACGTCTTTAACTGGTTAGGGCGTTAGCTCTAAGGCCACAAAAAGCCAACAGTTGGTGTAGTGAGTCAAAACTTTCTTGGTCTTCAGAAGATCATAACAATGTCTGAAAGATTTAGTTGGTTGGAGTAGTATGATTACGAAACTAGAGTTTCATCCTGCTCTAAAAATCTACAAGCTGCGGTTGGGGCCTCACTGAAAAAGTCTCTGGGCGTGTGTGTCCCCAATCTGACCTAACAACAATAAACGCATCAGAAACAGGATCAGAATGGTGGATTAAAAAGGTAGTATATTTGTTCTTTTCTGTTGTGGGCCATAGTACGTGCGGTAAGATTGATTCAAAAGACAGCATAAACCACATACCGGCTCATTTGTATTTGTGTAAATTCATAAAACTAACTTTCAGACCCCTGTTTAGGTGTAGGAGTTGGTTTCACAGTCTACAAACTTTTACAATAAGATCAATGGCTGACATCTGCTTCTAAAGTTGAGATTTTACCCAGACACTTTCAACAAATATCTTCTTAGGCGCGATTCTTTGGATGTAAAACCCATAATTCTGCTTATTGTTCTTATTAATACATAATGACTCATTTGTACTAACTGCAAAACAGGATCCAAGTCTACATTCTGTGTTAAAGAAGTCAGTTCGCCTAAAGTGGTAGCGTTGGGAGAAACCCTTATAGGCCTAGATTAGCTTCTACAGACCATGAATAATCGTTACGGTGATTGTCTTGTTTTGTTTCTTCAACTGATATACTGTTTATACTTTACTGGAAAGGTTATTTATCAAAGAGTTCAACACTTGCTATATGTTCTAATTAAGACTACTCTGTTTGCAATGATTTTTTTAAAACAATGTAAATGCGCTAAAACCCACCACATAAAGCCACATGTTGTCAGGATTAGTATGTTTAAGACTTGCTCGTTTAAAACATAACCTTTTGGAGAGTAAGGTAAGATATGCCGACTAAAGGATAGAACTTTGATTTGTACTAATTTTGATTTCAAGACTGTCCCTTCAGACCAAACCAGAACCCCTTAACTTTGCCTCCTCACTTTGCATGGTTAAACTGTGGAAGCTGTAATCAGCCCCAGTTAAAGAGTCGTGATAACTGATGACTTCTTTCCCGAAGTTGATTGAAACCCATACTGCATGTTTAGTATCAACAGGCGTTTAATAATCAATCAGAACAGCCAACCACACTTTGTAACGACGGCTCCTCGAAGTAGACTCTGGGATTTTAGAGAAGCATGAGGCCAAAGCTTTACAATGAACGTTCGAGGGTTTAATTGATGTCCATGTCTGCCACTTTTCGTAAACCTATTTGCTATAATATTTTTGTCACTGCTAAGATATTTTCTTCCAATTGTATATAGTTTACTATCCTCGAAATTTACTATGTGGTCGTCATTTTTTAAAGCCACAAAATTTACGTAAATTAAAATAATAAATGTAATAAATGTAATTAAAATGCGGCTTATATACTTCACCCAGAGCGATTGCAACACTTCAAGAAAACGTTAACCTAACAATAAAGCCCACCAATATTTTAAGCTTATTCTGAGAATCGCTACAATCAATTTCATCAACAATATTGCTTCGTTTAAATAGTTCACTATGATCTTTATTATATTGTTTACTTCATTCACAAACCCAAATTCACTAAAAAACAATTTTTAAATACTTTCATTGTTTCGTCAATAATTTCAAAACAATTCTTTAAATCAGATTCACTGAGTTCGGCAAACCATTTTTAAATCTAAAATAAATAAAAAAATTATTTTAAATTCAACTATTATTCATAGTCTTTATCTATCGTAAAACCTGATTTTACATTAAAGACGAATAGCTACTCCTACAGGGGCGGTAGAAACCGTCGATTAAGTCTTCAGGGGTCATATAATCATCTAATATGGCAAACAGCTTTATAACTGTTGAGTGCCAAGAATCTGGTATTTTGCTGATTACCTTGTTTCACGCTTTCCACGCATGTCTATTCGATTAAAAAGATCAGTAATTACTTCATCAAAAATACCTGCCTCCCTTTAACTCTTCTATATTGCCCTCCCTCTACCCACTCCAACTCGTAAAGTATATTAATAAGCACTGTCGGCTAGTTCGGCCTTCATTTTTTAAACCAGAATATAAAACGACAATTAAAAATTAAGTAACTCAGTGTCTATTGTTTTGTGCATGAATCTAAGAAGTTATCTGATGCGTTTCCCAGTCTGGGCACGGGGCGTGAACAAAGACAGGAACAGCCAAGCCATAAAAACGTTAGTTTGATTTTATGTGCCCTGGAGAGAATGTAAAATGTTTTGTTCACGATCACCAAATCCAATTCAGCACGGAAAACCCCTCCGATTTTAAATATTGTGGCATATACGTTCGATTTTTAGAATTTTAGGAAGTTAATTTTTGTTAAGACACCAGGTGAATATTTGGAGCCAAAACTGACATGTGAAGGACGACTTGTAAGTTAACAGGGGGTTTTCGTGCAAAAAAAGAAGGGTTGTCTTGATCTGCACATATTTACCTTCTCAGATGAATTGCCAATGCATTCCAACCCCTCATACATTCAGAAGATAATTGCTTGCATGGTGAAATGAGAATCAAGCCTCGAACGTATGAAAGAAGATTGGCAGGTTCCAGTCTTAAAATGGTCAACCTTAAATGAAGATGTAACAACTGTTGTGTGCAGCTCCTCAGAATTTCCCAGTAATGTGACGTGGTCCCTTACAGTGCCAACTTTTAACAGTGCCATCTTAATAACTTGCATCGACATATCCAACATGTGAAGATAGATCATAGCGATTTGAAACTTAGGAGTGATAACAATGACTGAAAATTTAGTTGATTGAGAGATGATTACGATGTTGTTTGCATACAAATATAAATAAAAAAACATTACTAGCTTCCATTGGGGCCTCTGTAAATCTCTGGTTATGTTGTGTAGTGCCATCAGACCAAACAACAACAAAAGCATAAGAACAAATACTGATCGTGGTTTAAGTAAAAGTTTTTTTTTTTTGTGTCTTCTAGTTGTGTGGCTCATAGTACTGCGGCAAGATCGCTACAAAGTCAGCAAAACTACGTATGGACTCATCCTGCATAAAGTGTACATTTTAAAACCCAACATAAACCCCTGGTGGGGTGTAAGAAGTTTTAGATTTACAGACTACAATACTTTTACAATGATTATTCTGTTTGGCAGCTGCTTCTATAGTGAGGTTTCTGACCAATCACCTACTAAACAAAGCTCATAGTTTAGATGTATCCTTTGTAGTATAAAGCCATAAGTCCTGGCTTAAGTTCGGATTAACACATAGTGATCTTAGAACCCGCCTGTAAACAGCAACAACAGTCTACATGACTCTTAAGTGATTCACCAAAAGTGGGGGCTTTTGGGAGAAATCCATAGAGGCTGTAGATTGTTTACTACAGACCATTATATACTTAACGTGTTATTGGGATTGTTTTGCTCTTCAACTGACTTAAACATTCTAAACTTACTGGAAAGTTATATATGCAAGTTCAGCTCTATATGAAAATGGGTATATAATTGGGATACTCTGTTTGCAAGATTTTTAAACAATGTCAATGTGCTTAAAACGCAACCACATAAAACACAAGTTTGTCATAATTTAGTATGAAAAGACTGATCGTTTTACTCTAACTCTTTTTTGGAGAGGAAGGTAAGAACTGCCAACAAAGGAATAGAACTGTGTTTGTCTCAATTTGATTTCAAGGACTGTTCCATCTAGACCACCTGATGTCCATGCAAATTTTGCTTCTTCACTCCACATGGATAAACCTGTGTAAGCATGTTAACCAGCCTCAGTCAAATAACGTCGTATTAGCTGTTACATTAAATCAGTTAAGCTGAAAACCCAACTTGCATGTAATTTACATTAGCAGTTATATAAATAATCCCAGAATGGCCAACAACCCTTTTACTGGTGGTCAATTCGAGGAGACTCTGGGAATTTAAGAGAAATGCAGTGCTTACGCTTTCATGAACTTTTGTGGGGTTTAATATTGTCTCAATCAAATTCACTAAACATATTGTCCTATTTTTTGTCACTACCTTCCCAACAGTACATTTGTTGGTAGTTCCTACAAACTCAGACTTACTTGTGGGGTTCATTATCTAAACCAAACAATAATTAACGTAATAAACTAAAAGTAAATAAAAAAGTAAATAAAAAAAATTAAAAGTAAATTCAGCTGTATTTATTATACCATAGTCTTTATCTACTCGTAAAAACAGATCATTATTAACGTAATAGTTACTCCTACAAGGTCATATAGACACATGCAGAACACATCTTCGGGCAAAATTATCAATAAAATGGCAACAATCTTTATAACTGGTTGTGGGCCAAGACACAGGACTTTACAAATGCTTTCATTACTGCTTACTCATATAGTTAAGCAATCAAATAGTTCTGTTATAAATTCATCAAACATTATCTTAAACTCATCTTTATCAACACTTGCATTAATGCCCACGACCAAACACATCCAAAAAATCTGTAAGCTTTATAACTACGTGGGGGTTAATATATACAGCCCAATAAAAATCAAAAATACAAAATAATTAAGAAAGTCCACTGCATGATCAGAGAAAACAAGGGGCATGACACAATCAATAACACACTTATAGTGCCCTGTGCACAAACAAGCAAATAATCTACAATCGCCCCGCCAGCAACAAGCGGCCTTATGATTGTGCGTTAGCATAGCGCGATGGCAGAGTGGGTTTGCAAGTGTGTCTATTGGCAAAGTATTATAGATTTCTGCCTTCCTTGTAACACAGAGTAAATCACAAACAATACATAATAAAGCAATGTTCTTCATCGCGCTTAAATGGTTGTTGCCTGCCTGGCCTTCAGGCAACCAATCACCGCACAGACACGTGGGCACAACCTTTCAGTCACAAAGCACTGGCTGAAATCTCAGATGTCAAGGGTCCTACAAACCAATTCACATGACCTTCCAGACACCAACACCTCCTTCCACTTTGAAAAACACTTGACACCTAAGAATGAAAGTTCTGTGTTCACGATCCGCCCCCATTTTTAAATCAGCATGCAATCCCCCGCTTGAAGTAACAATTCGATCGAATTGGTTTTTTTTGCATGTTAATTGGGATTTTTGCATGTTAATTGGGTTTTTTTTGCATGTTATTTTTTTGTATATAAAAAAGGTGTTAGGTTTGAGGTAAAAAGTAGCAAGAGAATGAAGAAAATTGTTTTAAAACGATGGGGATTGCTGTGCAGTAAATAAAAATTGGGTGACGTGACACACATACTTTCATTCACTCTTGCTTGTGGAAAAATGTATCCATTCATTTAGAAACGAAAAGAAAAATAGTTATAAAAACGCCTGGTTTTGCCCTGAGTGAAAATAAAATATTCTGCAATCGTTTCGTTTTTCTCTCTGATGTTGTCTGTTGGAAAACAAACGTATCTCTCGCACGGAACTAGTGTGCACTGACGTTCCAAATGAAAGGTTAGTACCGGTTGTCCAGTCATATATATAACTGAACCGAGTCACACAAAAGTCAATTTGTCGTGCAAGAGATAAGGTCTTAATTCTATTGTAGTGTGCAGACTGTAGCACCAGTGCCAGAACACATGCCTGTATATCTGAGAATACAGGGTT
>CM031625.1:2349258-2374258 GCA_018398815.1 Conus ventricosus | reverse complement strand
TCTAAATGCTGTGTGACAGGACCGGACAAGCGTTGAAGATCAAGCTGTGCTTTCCTGTCTTCCTATTTGTGTCTTCTTTCCTCATGTACCTGCTCCATCATTCTTGTTGTTCTTGCTGGAAAACACTCAGGGGTGTGCTGTCATCTTCAGGATCATTAAACACTATTCTTGATTCCAGCTGCCTTTTCTCTACTTCTAAAGATTCAATCTTTTTCAGTTTGTCAACAAAGTCAGAAAAGGCTGACTTTGTCTCTACCTTTTGTCCTCAGCTGCAAAGGATTCTGCAATTTCTTTATCTAGAGAATGACACTCACCTTCCAGCAGGTCATGGTGCTTTTTACCACTCCCAGAAGAATGTGCAGATAGGGAGGTGCCACATGGTGGAGTGTAATGTCAATGATAGGTTTTCTGATGACATTATTGTGCAGCTTGGCAATTTTTCTTTTGGAATTTTTGTACTTTTGTAATCTCTCCTGATGCCCTGTAAACTGCGCTGTGTGATGTTGCCTTCATTACAATGAGGGGAGTGTGTATTTGGCTATTTGATGCTGTGCAGTAAGACAGGGTGTGTCCCCTGAGCACCTGACAGACCAATACAGCTTGAGCATAAAGTCATAATCACCGAACACAAACAATTTGATTGTCTTTGTTTCTCCATGTCATGGACTTCAGCGCTGCCAGCTGTTCTTTGTAAGGATCCATGATTCTCTTCAAATTCTCTGGGCTGTCTTTGCAGTCCTACAATGGCCAGGACACAAGTGTTGTGTTTGGAGTTTGGATTTGTGAAGATTTGCAATCTGAAGCATCAGTTTAAATGTACCACCTCCATGGTCCCCTCCTATCTTTACCCAAATCTCATCCTGTGGGATTGTATTGTCATGCCAGGTCAGCTTGTTCTCTCTGTCATACTGCTGCAACAGGGTTTTCTACCAGCTTTGGAATGTCTTTGATTTCTCCTATTGCTTTATCTTCTTCTTTTTGTCTGCCATTCTCATCAACACAAAGGAGTTTTCTCTGTACGATTTCAATTTCTCCAAACATAGCTTCTTTCTGTTGTTGTCTTTCTTCTTTTCACAGTCAAATTTTAATCCTATACTTCTGAGAAATCTCTTTGCTGTCTGTACTTTGTCCAGCTTAACCCCAGACTAGTTCTAAGTGCAGACCCTTGCTTTTTGGTAACTCTCACAGGGCCACATCCAGCAGCATCAAGAATTTTTGTCTGTGGGTGCGAGCAGTTCTTCTGATTTCTGATCCATGTTGTTTGATCACATCCTCTCTACTGCTTCCTGAAATATTCATTCTGATCTTCTGTACATGTTAGATCTTTCTTTCTGAGAGGAGATGATGCCAGAGCAGAAGATTTACGGGCTGTCTGATCCTTTTCAACACAATTGGCTGACCCTTGTTTTGCACCTAACTGTTAAATGGTCACTTGACTGTCGCAGCTTCCTGCGTACCAAACGTGTCAGTAATTTTTCTTCTTCCTCAGTGAGTGTTTATCAATATCCTCATCATCCGAGTCTAAATAGATCACTTTATTTTTCCGATGTCGGAAAGGCGATAGAGCTACATCACTGACTTTGTGCGTTTCGGTGTGATTGGTGATGTTTGTGTGCAGAGTGTTTTGGGTTTTTTAACTGGGTTGACGTAAAACTGACAAAATGACGTTGACACACTTCCGTCAACTAGCAAGTCGGCCGGATCAAAAGTTTGTTGTGCGGGTCTCTTCACGGCCCCTACTCTCGGTTTTGTGGGGCGACCGGCTTTAGTTTTTGATTGAAAGTGACTGCATGCTTTGCACTGACTGACTGACAGCTCTGGATCGAAAGTTGTCCAGATTTCTGACATTTTCTGAATATCAAGTGCAACACGGTGGATCGTAGTTTTGAAGTCGGACAGGTTGCTAGCGCGTTTTTACCCCATGAGTTTTTGTAACATTTCATACAAATAGCTGTAGACTGCTTGCCCTCTTCATCATTCAAAATGTCTAAAATTTTAACAACGTGAGAGTTCTGTGGCATAGTTTTTACATAATTTCACACAAAACTGTCTATCTTTCTCCTTTCTTAACACGCGTTCTCCACAAATTCGACACATAGAATTCAGTCTGGCACTGTGCGCACAGTAGTCGTGGTACTCACGCTCCGCTGATTGCTGAGACGCCATTGTAGCAAAAACTGACGAGTCACTTACGTCAAACTATACACACAAAACCACACTTTAAAAGAATCTGAATACGTTATAAAACACACACAGACACAAGCTCACTTCACATAATCCTCAGGCAACCCGAAATGAAACAAAATATCCGGATTTAGTTGTATCCGAAGTTTGGAAAACAACAAAATCAGTCACAAGCACAGCACTCTGCTACACGTTTTAAGAAGGAAAGGGAGCCAAAGTGTGTGATGCTGGCCCCGCTAGCATTGCTGAACTCGGTCAGGTCAGCGGGTCACGCCGGTTGTACTAAAGGGAAAGGAAAGGCAGGAAAGGAACAGCCGTGACTGTGTAGGGTTATCCGTTTTCAATACTAATTTACTAAACTTTTCAGATTTTAGTTTTTGCTTAATCCTGTTTTTTCCGATCATTTTCAATAACATCATTTTCACGCATGCATTCATCAAATGCGTCTCTGTCTTTCATGTGAAATAAAACTACAGTCTTTAACTGTTCTCTAAAGTCTTTTAAAACCGAGTTATATTTTTGACATAAAATCCACACACTTATCCCAGCATGTCTTCCACTGATAGCCAGTTTTGACAAAGTGTTTTCTCTTTTTAACTATGTCTCTTTCTGCCGAACAGTCATCTATAATAAATAGCACCTGCGTTCCCTCAAACAATTTATAAAAGTGTTTTTAAACACTCACTAAGCATATTGCGGGGAACAATCAATAATATGTCATCATCCTTCCATAAAAACATTCTATCATTAAATGCTTTGGTCCACATTTAAGTGTTGGGCATAAAATCACAATATGCTCAAAATTATAACGATAAACTGTTGTAACAGTGTCGATGATAAATATTGGTTTTCCCCCCAAAACCATCTGTCACAAATTCATGAACAATGAGGTGTTTATAACAAAAAGTTTAACTGTTTCCAAGTTTTATAACAGAATTTAATCTAATCACCAGTTATTTATGTTTTTATCATACACTCTTCCAAAACTTGTTCAGTATAATAAAACCCAATAAGGCCTACAAGTTGTAGTAATACTCCAATTCAGTTCTGTATGATTGTTTTCTATTTATACTAATAATGATATTGTTGCTTGTTGTTATGACCTTAATATCTCACCTTTTTTGTTAAGAACGACGATGTTACTTTAAGACTGTAAACGACTAAGTTTTGGCCATCTAAAAGAATATCCTTTCATATTGAATGTCACTTGACGCCACAGCTCCATTTTCTTGCCTCAGTCTTTTACGACAGAACAATTCAAATATCATTGTGAACGCGGTCTCCTACTTTCATCGTCTGAATGAACTGCAATTTTGTAGAAGCTGTCCTTTAAAACCGCTTCTCTCTATCTCGGGGATATACAGTGTTATTTTCCCATAAACGCGTTTATTTCACTCTCTTTCCGACTATTGTTCCTATGGCATATAACTACATGTAACAGGGCCAGAGTTGAATGCTTTTCTGAAACTTTTTTGACTGGCTAAAAAATGTAAAGGCTATAATCAAATTTTATGTCCCATTTAAATATGGTTCTAAGTGCCATTTGCAGACTGGTTTTCGAACTATTTTTATATTCAAACTGGCCAGCATTTATTTTGCTTCTAGATTGCGTAAGTTGTTCTATTTCAAGGAAACTTTAGTTTGTCGCCTACTCTTTGCGTTATAATCACCATCTTTATTGTACTCAAAACTCAAAAACCATACAAAGCGCCTAACTCACCATTCTGTTCAAGTCCGCACGTCTGCAAGGTCTTAATTCTAAAGTTATACACCTCACAGGCGCTAATGTAACTCCTGATTCTTCCTGGCCCCCGCGACCATTATATTTTAGTGACAGTTTATTTTTTATTTCCAAAACAATGTGTAGGTTATCACATTTTACGACTTTCCCAGTTTTGTCTGTGATCTTTATATAAAATGATCTGACCCCTCCCACAAGCTAATTTTTTTAAACTGTAAATTAGGAATTGTATATTTTCATACTCTGCAATAAGGCAGCTTTCCCTGATGGAAGCAGACACTTTAAAACAGTTGAGGGCCTTCCATCAAATAAGATTTTCATCAGTGCTCAGCTCATCTAAATGAACATAGAGTAATGAATGTAAATGCAAGAAATTCTGAGCGGACTTTCCCCCTCATAAGTATTTTGTCTGTCGCCACACTAAAATATGAATCCCCGATTGTCATATAGCAAAGCCAAACATTTTAGCTAGTCTCACTCCATCAAAAAAAGTAACCTACTTCTTCTTCATCATGCTTGAATGTTAACATTGTTTTAGATTTGCATTGTAAAGTAATGAGATTATTGTTGAAAGTTACTCATTGCTTCTTTTAATTGAGCTAAACCCGTAATAACCATCAGGTATTGTTTAACTGGCTAACTATTGTCCCGATTTGTCAACTTTTAGATCGTAATTAATTATTCTTTGATTCAGTAATTTAAACCCATACGACTTTGTAAAAAAATTTCATGGAGTGCTAACCCAATAAGGTTTCCGGCAAACCGTTCTTAACACTGCATGTTCTAAAAACGAAGGGGGTCTTGTGGTTGTTATTTTTTTACAACCATTTTTTTAAAACAAATTAAAAATGAGCCAATTCAAATATACTAATCAAAATAATTCTGTTGGGGGGCCGCACTACAATCTTAAAAATATAACAACTGACACCCTTGACGATTTCTGTGCCCTCAACTGACACCTTTCAAGTAACGGTGAGTACTCGTCCATTGGACAACTATCTTAACCCTCCTATTAAAAAAGACTACATTCGCAAAGGTGTGGTTCAGTCATCCGTAAGCAGTTTTATCAGAACCATTTTCAACTTTGTTCTTTGTTTTGTGCATCCACAGGGTGTGGAGTGTCGTATGCTGAACTAATTAAATCATCCAGCTCCTATGTGAGGACAGTGTTACAGATTTCAATTCTATTACACCTATCAGACGTATTTTGACCTGAACTGCAAGCGCCATTAAACAAATGACAAACTGTTTAATCCATTCAGCAACATAATAGACATGAAGGCTTTTGACAGGAATCTGTAAACGAATTCAAAAAATAATGATAAGACAGACTATAGAACCAAAAGTTACCGCAATCGTGGCTTAGGCACCCTTTATTTTTGGGGCGTGCCCACAGAAAGTATAACTATGACTGGAATCCTCCTTACACATCTTTCTCTTCAGCACAGCTGTTCACCTCTGGTCCCTCGAGCAGGAAGAGCATAAAACAGCGTGGACAACATTTATCTTAGACACTTCTAAGGGCCTAACTAAAGCGGGAATAGAACGAATAAACAACTGGAATCCGTACTTACGTTTGGGTTAGCTTAGGTTCACAAGCACAGGCAAGATCGAGCATAACTGATCCTACTACTTGGCTTTGATGCACAAAAACAGTACTAAGCAAATTTAGAGTACGCCATTATTTCTAAGTTGTATTTTGCCATTCAAGTATTAAAAGGACCAAAATGTTTTACAAATCGCAAGATCGGAAAGTAGACTTTGCTGTTGGCACTGGTTTAAACATGCTGCCGTTCTGACCTCAGACTCCAGTGGGAACAATAATAAACTACAAAAACAGAACCGACGGTTCTCGACGAAATTAATTCTGGTTGCAGGAAATGAACAGAAGGTGGACAAAACGACATAAATTCCTGAGGCCAGTAATATTCCAAACAAATAAAAAACTTAAACGATTCCCCCGAAGAATAAGTCATCCAATCCCCAAGGGCCATTGGAAAGACCGCGAAGTCGAAAAAAAACATTAGCGGGGGGGGGGGGGGGGGGGGGGCGCCCCCAAGAAATATGAAAAGACAGCACTTGTTGCTGATTAACTGGCCTAGGAATTACTCTTTCTTATCTTACTAAAGAGTAAACTCAACTATTAAGAGAACTAATGTCCAAAAGTGCTCAGCCAAAAAGCAACATACTTTGCCTTGCAGTAACAAAAGCCAGCTAACGACACTCCCTAATATACCAGGTAAAGAAGTCTATAGCTTTATTACACGGCTTAAATTTTTTTAATAAACCCGCAAGAAGGTCCCAAGTTGTTTTTTTTTTTTCCCAATGATTTCTTCGGGCGGGCGATGGAGGCGAAGGTGGTGGAGGTAATGAAACTTTTTTTGACCACCGCCCACATGTAAAAGCCAACACCAAGAGTACTTATTGCAAATCCTAAACCTGTTATAACGCATGCTTAATGTGACACCTTGCTCTCTAAACATTGTTCCTTATTTTCGTTCTGCGAGGCGTCGTGGTCATCAAAATAAAATTCTTTGGATAGTATTGTCTCTATTCTGCTCACATAGATTTATCGTATTTGTTCTCGGTTAGTAGACCACACTTCTAGAGTTAATGATTTTCTTTTCTTTACAGCTCTATTAGGTTTTGGGTCATTTCTTTCTTAAAATCTGCGTCCTAAGTAGGAGTCCGTATCAGCTCACGATGTTGATTTTTTCTTCTTGTTTTCTATATCCTTATTTAGTTCACACAGTATATGCGAATATGTTTATTAATTCCCCCTCTGAAGGTTCTTAAAGTACGACAAGTGGCTAATAATTCTCGCCGCATTGGGCCATCGGCGGATCGCGTATATTTTTTAATGTCTGTTTCTACGGAAAACTGGCTTCTGCTTCTATTGCTTGATTTTATATTGTCCCGCCTGTTTGTGCTTAAATCATTAAGTTTCCATGTTATGCATTTGGTTATCTGTTGGGATTCCTGTAGTGATGTTTTGAAGTTTAGCAACTGGCATCCCTAACTAATTTAGTGTGTTAGAAAGGCCAAGGCGAATTATCGAACAACTTTCGCTGAAGTCTTTTCTAACTTCAAAACCTATTGGGCCCCAACAAACTTTGATGAGTCACGTAACAAAGTAATCTGCAATTAAGTTGTCCCTTGACTCGTTCCCACACATGTAAAAGGGTCATCATTTAGTTTCAAAATCATCGGGGTATATCTTTCGGGAGGTTCTAGTCCTAAACTAATAGGTAAAATTATCTGACCATTAAAACTTATACCTGTTAAAGTCAAACGCCGACTAATTTTTGGTAATGTACTTCCCCCGATTACTTCAAATTTTCATCCTTCAATGAGAGCGCAGAGCTGATGCTGCTAGCTGCTTCTCCCCAAGGGGAATCTGCTCATGTCGTCTCCAGGATCATGAAACAACATAATCTTCAATTTCCTGCCAAGTTATTTTAAATAATAAACCTTTTATTTTAGAATTTATAAAAAATGTCACAAGCATATTGCCAATACTTGACCCAATAGAAGACTGAAAGAGCGGCCTTTTGCGTGAAGGGAAATAAAATCGTAAATAACACTGTTCCAAATACTCCATCAACTAGACATATTCAGATCAAAGTTTTCCTACTGTCCAAAATTCCATACCTGGGATAAGATGAAGTGATTGTGCCAGGCTCACACTTCTTACATTACAAAATAGAACTCAATTCAAAACACGCAACCCCAGGCAGTGAAAAGTTTGTCCCAAATCTGGGGCGGGCAATCGTTAAGAAAAATTCCTCTATAAAACTTGAGGGCAATAATATTTATCTTTACACAATGCAGACATAATTTTAACACTATATCTGATCTAATGGCTCAACCGCTAATGAACGTGGCCGATCTTGCGTTCAAGGAAATTCGAAAATGAAGTAGCACTAAAACATAGAATAGGCGCTAGAAGTTGATAAAGACCCAAAAAGTATGCAGCTGAAGTTCAGCGCATTGTCATCGCATTTTCATACCCCTAGATTTTAGATGTTAAAATCGCATGCCCCCATACTTTTCAAGGAGCATAAAAGACAGATTGTCAAATTAACTAACTTTTAATGACTACAAATATGTTTTTAAATCAACAGACACCGAATCAAAATACAGCATTTCTGAACATCTCCGTTAGAGTTGACGTTGTAAGCAACCCTAAATTAAGCGGAGGCGAATAGACAACAATATCTTCCAAATTACAATAAAAATACAAAAGAAGATGATTCATCATAACAACATATCCCCAAAAAGCAAGCAGACACTATATTGAATTTTAGTTTTAAAGTGCCACAGCAAGATCGCTTAAAGGAATTTTAATTGCTGTGCGAAGATGAAGAACCATTCAAAAGACAAACTGAAAATTTATAATCCTAAAATAACAAAAGTGCAATGTACAATTGAGGGTAGTCCTAACCAAATCTACGCTAGCGGGCTTAAACCTTATCAACATTTTGATGAAATAAGAAAACTGTTTGGAGGCGGGAGGTGTAGAAATCCAACAGTAGACCTTGTGTCTAAAGATCTACATCTTCACAGTGTTAGACTTGATGATTATTTAACAACGAAATACGGTTTATGGATTGACCTAAGGTCAACAGAGGATAATCAGTTACATGGAAGCGGGAGAACTGTTAGAGACATAATAACATTCAAATTGATAAAGAAAAAGATGCTGATAAACCGCTTAATGTATATTTGTTTTTAATATATGATGACCAAAAAAGACTCCAAAAAGCAGTCCAGCAGAGCCAGCAAGGGCAATGGACAACGTGGGAGAATGCACTCCAAAGAAGTCTGACTTGGAATGACATTTGGCACATGGCCCCTCTCAGGATCAGCTTCATCCTCAGATCTGCATATGACCTTCTGCCCTCAAATGCAAACCTGGTGAAGTGGGGGAAAACAGACGATCCTGCATGCCCCCTCTGCCATGAAAAACAAACAGTGGAGCATGTTCTAAGCTCATGTAAAGTAGCCCTGGCTCAAGGAAGGTACACATGGAGGCACAACCAAGTGCTCAAAGAGATTGTACAAGTAGTCTGGGCTAGTACCAACACCACAAAAGGGAGAATCAGGACTCCAAAAGCACCCGCAACATTCTTCACGGCAGGAGGCAGCAAATCATGGCCAAGAACAACAGTGCCACTCGAAACATGCAGGCAGAGTCTGCTGGATGGGGCAGATGACTGGGAGTGCACTGCAGACCTCCCAGAATGGAAGAGACACCAAGAGATCATCTACAAGAGTGGCATGAGACCAGACATAGTAGTCCACTCTAAGTCAACCAAGCAGCTGATCATGATGAGAACAGAATGGAGGCAGCTCAAATCTACAAGACTGAAAAGTATGCTGATCTGGCAAACAGCCTGAGGAGAGAAGGCTATCAGGTCAAAGTCCTCACTGCAGAAATTGAGCTAGGGGATTTGTAGGAACGTCTGCATACAGCCTCATGAAACAGCTCTCAGTTGCAGGGAAGGAAAAAACCAGAGCCCTGAAAGCAATGGCAGAAGCGGCAGAGAAGTGTTCAAGCTGGATCTGGTCAAGGAGGAACAAAAGTGAACTTCATAAGGCTTAATTTCCCTACAAATATCAGGTGTACCTGTGGCTCAGTGGTTAAAGCGCGAGTCAGTAAGTAGAAAATGAGCATGTCCAGAGGGTCATGGGTTCGAATCCCAGCCATGGCTCGTCCCAAGATGGGGAAAAAATAAAAGGGGCAGCAGAGGGACATCCTGAGTCATGAACCGGTGTGGCCCAACCCCCCTAGAGTGTCAGGAGATAAGGACCGAAACACTTGCTTGAAGGGGGCTTCTCTTCTGAGGACTCTCTGCTGCCACGCTCTCCACGAGTTTCTTTCTACTATGATGCGCAGCTGAATATTCAAGATAACAGATTAAAAGATATACATTACAAAATTATTTTTTTATTTTTAAAAAAGCATGTCTGTTCAGCATTATCCAAAAGTACCTAAAGAAGAGATAGTAGGCACCTCTGCTGCTATAGAAAGCCCTAACATAAAAACCTTCAGATTAACCAACATTACACAGATGCAACAAAAACTAGAGCAGGACCTTTCAAAATACAGCAAAGCCAAACGAAGGTATTCTGCTGCCTTTAATGCTGTTACCTATGTTAATACTGGAGCATCGACTATAAGTGCTGTATCGGCAGGGACGAGTGTAGGTCTTTTAGCAACAGGCATAGGCGCACCCGCAGCTTTACCTCTAGCGGTTTGTCTTTAGCTCTTGGCCTGTGTTCATTAGCTGTAGGTGCTGCTAGCAAAAAAATAAAAACTAAACTCCAAAAGCACACAGCTATGGTTCAACTAATAACAGCTAAACTTAGTTCCTTCAAACTGACAATAAATAAAGCACTGGCTGACTCAAACATCACAGATGAAGAATTTAGTCGTTTACAGGCTGATTTTGATGACTACAAAAGACAAAAGTTTGATCTTCAAAGAAAGGCAGGGACAACGTTTTCTCAGCAGCCAGAGAACGAGCAGATAAAAAAGGAATGTTTAAAAAAAGTAAACGAAACATTAAACTCTGTTCTAAACAGCTCACATTAACAACACCAAAGGGTGTTTATACTTTAGTTTATGAGTCCAAGCACAAAAAGACCGTTGATATTGATTCTGATTAAGTATTTTTTTTATTTAAATAAATGAGTTATGTTAAAAACTCAACATGGATAAGATATATGAAGGTCCAGATGAATTGTTTGAAGCAATGCGTAAGGAAGAAGATTTATCAAAAGCTTTAAATGATATCAGTCTAGAAGTCATTGATTCAGCAAACGTGCGGGCGAGCGTTGTACATGCAATTTCTCAAGTTCCAAGTAAACTAACAATAGACCCGCCAGTTAAAGTAATGTTAGCTGTTTTAATCGACTATGTAACAATAAATGAAGAAAATCTAGAAGTCTGGGTCTCGACTAAACAGCAGACTATTCTTTCCTCTAATGACTTAACGCCTGGTTGGGCAGACGAACTGCTTACACAGTTTGATGAAGCCTCTGAAGAAGCCAAAATGAGAGGCTCTGGTTGGTCAGAGGGCGAAGTCATAGAGATCAGATTAAAACAGGCTAAGTATGCACCGATTGTTGGCAAGTCTTACATTCCGCTGCCCCCAGCATTGGCAGCAAAAAGAGCAGTTCTAAACATACAGAATTCAGACAACAAATGTTTCATGTGGTGTGTTCTTGCAAGGCTGCATTACGTCCGCAAACACGCAGAGAGAGTGTCTAACTATTGGATTACATCAATGATCTTAACTTTAGTGGAATATCCTTTCCTGTCAGTATAGACCAAATTGATCAGTTTGAAGAACAAAACAAACCAATAACTGTTAATATCTACACATGGGATGAGGAAACAAATCTACAGCCGATTAAAGTGTCCAAGAACAGTCCAACGATTGGCGAGCCAGACAAAAGCCATGTGGACTTACTACTGATGTTTTCACCAGCGGGCTACCGCATTACACATTGATACGAACAATGAGTAGATTATTGGCGCATACTTCAAAGCATGAACACAAACAAGAATTCTGCAGAAAATGTTTAACAAGAATTCCATCTGCTCCAGCCGCAATCGAACATAAGAAACATTGTATCGGCCCAGTTGACTGTAATACAGAACTAATTACACCGAGAGAAGGCAGTAAAGTTAGTTTTAAGAACTGGAAACGGATGCAAATTACTCCATATGTTGTTTACGCAGACTTCGAATCACTCATTGTTCCTTATGAAGGACCAACCCCACAGAAACCTACAAAAACAGTCTTAAAGAGTAATCACCAGATTTGTTCATTTGCTTTCGTTATTGTTAGGTCGGATGGCGCCCATTCAAAGCCAGAATTATATAGAGGATCTAAAGCTGCAAATAACTTCTTAAAACGCATGCAGCAATTGCGTAATGCCTGTTCTAATAATCTGAATTTATCTGAAATCATAATGACGCCCGAAGACCAACAACAGTATGACTCAGCCACTCACTGTTGGATTTGTGGTTTAGGCCTCTCATCAGACGCAGCGAATCCGAAAGTAAGAGACCATGATCACATTAGCGGAAAGTTCAGAGGAGCAGCGCACAACAACTGCAATCTTCAACTAAGGTTTGACCCAAGGACATGGAAGCTGCCTGTATTCTTTCATAACTTGCGGGGTTACGACTCTCACCTTATAATGAAAGCAGTAACCGACGCCTTCAAGGTAACATGCATTGCACAGTCATCGGAAAAGTACATGTGTTTCACTTTAAATACCATGTCTTTTTATGACTCTATGCAGCACCTGAATGCTTCATTAGAGTCGCTGGCTATGTCCTTAAAGTCCTGCCCAATAACAGAAGAACATTTTGACCCAACTCTTGTTAGAAAGGGCGTTTACCCTTATGAATACATGAACAGTTGGGAAAGGTTTGATGAAGACACACTTCCTCCTAAAGTTGCGTTCTGTTCTAGTCTTAGAGGAAAGGACATCAGTGATTCTGATTACCAGCATGCTCAAGATGCGTGGCAGAAGTTAGAGTGTAAAACGATGGGGGACTATCATGATTCATACTTGAGGGCTGACGTTTGTTTGTTGGCGGACGTCTTTGAAAATTATAGAAAGACCTGCATGAAACATTATAGCCTGGATCCCACGCATTATATTTCTGCGCCCGGGATGAGCTGGGATGCTTTCTTAAAGTTTACTCGAGTACAGATTGATTTATTGTCTGACCTGCCAATGATTCAGATGATTGAAAACGGATTGCGTGGAGGAATTAGTATGGCGTCGCATCATTACTGTAAAGCAAACAACAAATACCTAGATGATTATGATCCAAGTAAAAGGTCTAACTATCTCATGTATTTAGATGCAAACAATCTGTATGGTTGGGCTATGGCGCAATCACTTCCATTACGCAACTTTAAAATGCACACAGAAGACGATCCGAAAAATATTCAAAAGGCATTAAAGTGGTTGGGCAGTTTGACGCCAGATCAACAGCGTGGTTTCATTCTAGAAGTTGACTTAGAATATCCTCAGGAACTCCATGACCTGCATAATGACTATCCATTAGCAGCAGAAAGTCTAAAGATGGCAAAAACAGAACCACCTAAACTTGTGCCTAATCTTCGAGGCAAAAAAAATTATGTCTGCCATTACAGACTTCTACAATTTTATTTAAGACATGGTTTGAAGTTGAGAGCAGTTCATCGTATAATTGCTTTTGATCAAGAACAGTTCATGAAACCATACATCATGAAGAACACTGATCTCAGAACTAAATCCACAGATGCTTCAGAAAAAGACTTTTTCAAGCTGATGAACAACAGCTGTTTTGGAAAGACTATGGAAAATCCACACAAGCGTAAAGATGTCAGATTGGTCACCAGAGAGAACGAAGCAATTAAGCTGACTTCTAAACCTAATTATCAGGACTTTAGAAGATTTCATGATCAGCTTTTGGCATAATGTTGAAAAAAAAGAAAGTCAAATTGGACAAGCCTGTATTTATTGGGTTTACTGTTTTGAATTATCAAAGCTTTTGATGTTAGAATTTCTTTATGACTACTTTAAGCCCTAGTATCCTGAGTCCAGAGTACTTTACACAGATACAGATAGTTTTGTTATAGATATCCCTACTGAAGACATCTATAAAGACATGGAAATAGAAGTAGCTAAAGGGCATGCGGGATGGTACGACACATCTGATTATCCTAAAGATTCGCCTTTGCATTCAACTGTTAATAAGAAGGTTTTAGGAAAGATGAAGGATGAATTATCTGGAGGGGTAATCAAGGAGTTTGTTGGGTTAAGGTCAAAAATGTACAGTATTTCGTGTCAAGAAAAAAACATCAAAAAAGCAAAAGGAATATCTCGCAGCGTTGTGCAGTCAAGCATATCCCATGACAACTATAAAGAAGCATTGTTTGGCAATAAGACTTTTCGTCATGACAACGTAAAACTACGATCTAATCTACATGAGATCAACACAACTGTTGTAACAAAGAAGTCATTAGATAGAACAAACACAAAACGAGTATTTGTTAATCCAGAGTTTTCATATGCAATTGGGCATTGGAGACAGCATGAGCTCCAATATATCCCCTTCCAATTTACCCAAATTATTACCCATTACTGCTAAATGTTTTCGAATTTCTTTTATCATGTCAAGACCTGCCAGAAAACTATGATATGGGGTTTTGTCTGGCTGTTCTAGCGTAAAATTATTATTCTTCTCAAATATTTTAGTAATAAGGGTAATATAACTAGATAAGTCTTTCATTAATTTTGAGGCCTCTTTCTCTGCCATTTTTACTTCCTTCTGTGCTTCAATACGTAAGGTTTCTTCCTTCTGGGCTTCCATTTTAACTCAAATATATTTACGTAAATCAGTTAAAGCGGAACTGTGTCTGGCGGAATTATCTGCAGTTCTTCCTTTACAAAAGATCTTTGAGGAGCTGGTTGTTTTGTTGTGTCAGTTTCTCGTAAATAATACACGGCGGATTCATTTTTACAATTCTTTTTATTTCATATGGATCAACACTCCAAACTGGATCGGTTGCCCTGATGCGAGTGTCCCCTTCTGCTTCCCCCGGCAAATAAAGGTACCTTACTTTTAAACCAAACGGCAATAGTTTGCTGGATGAACTGGCGTCTCCTTCAACAGCATTTATTGTTTGTTTTTTGATTGCTTGTACTGGTTTTAGACCTGTTAATTAAAATTCTTCATTATTCATTGCACGTAGAACTGAGGGCAGTCTTCTAACCCATTCTGTGTTGCGAGAATTGTCAATAAGCTCTCTGTGATACTGGTAGGAAAAAAGTCTTTCAGCTAACTGTTTGTTAAAGTTTTCAACCAAAGCCTGTGATCTGTGAACTCCTGGAATGCCTCTTTTAATAGCAACTCTATGTTTTAACAATAATTGATTTACTTGGCCTTTAAATTCTTTTCCATCATCAACTTGAATCATGCGAGGATAAGTTAAGGGCTCGTTGATATATCAGTTGTATAGCGACAGCAACAGCAGAAGCACTCTTTTGTGTAATGGTTCCGCATCTTTGTATCTTGAAGCTATGTCAATGACTGTAAGCGTGTACTTAAATCTTTTTCGTCTAATCGTATCATGGGTAAATATAGCAAGGTCCATTTGATGGTGTCGTTTGGTGTTGTATTCACAAAGTGAGGTCTCTGTATTCGTTTAGGTGCAGGTAAATAAATTTGCCAAATCACTTGTTTAGATAACCATTCCTTTGCTGTTTGTTCACTGACTCCTGCTGCTTCGCTTAGCTTTTTAATTGCCGTTATTCCCTTCCAATATCCTTTTGGGGAATAATAGATTTGTTCATTTTTTATTCAGCCAATATTATGTGCAACAAAATACACAACAGTCATACCAAAGGCAATAAACGCGATTTCTTGCATCTTTTGTTTTTCTGATGGTTGATAAAGTCACTGAATTTTGGCGGGGGCAATGTTTCGATTGGTTTGCCCGTTACTAGATAATATTCTTTTATTGCTTGATCAACATCTTTAAATGTGTAAGCTGCATGCCCCTGTTTTTTCAGTTTGTCGTTAATAAAATCTAACTGCTCAATTCTCTGCTTTTCATAGTAATCTTGTGCTGCGGCTAGTTGCTCCATAGCTTTGTTATGTCTTTTTCTCTCGCCACCAACCCGTAGTTTACTAAATGCGTAATTACTTCCGCTAAAAGCAAGCGCATTCACCACAGCGCCACCTATCATCATTACGAGTGAAGCCATTTTTTATAAATGTATTTTTTTTTACATATGATACTGTCTGGAATTATTCCTTGCTTAACTAGAAAATCTTTCGTAGCAAATGAAGCTGTAATAATAGCAATCAGTTTTGCTGAATCCTCAAAGTCTAGTTTGCCAAGATCTGCGGGTTTTATTTTTAACAAGTTTTTACCAAGCATCGTGTATCCTACACTTAGACCTCCAATAACAGCAGAATGGTATACAAGGTTGGCAACAGTTTTTTCGGTGCTCATTTTTAAAAAAAAAATAATAATAATTAATAAAAAAAAAACATGAACAGCGACGATCTACTACAGCTACAGGGCAGCCTAAACCTTCCTGAACTTATGATTACAAATGATCAAGTTGATGGCCAAGCTATTATGCCCAAAAAGGAAAGGCTGTATTCTTTGGCAGCATGTGGAAAAACAAAACAGTACCTCGGAAATGAATTCAGCATAGAACAGATTCAACAATGTCGCCACAAGACATTGTAAAGTATCACAACAGGTATGAAGCGCAGCTGGGGTCGAGAATGGTAAAAAGCGTCAGGCAAACGGTTCTTAGTTTGTACACTAAACTAGTCAGTAGATTTGCACCCATTGATTCTGACCAAGATTTTATGTATGATTTAACGCAGGATCCAGTTTTAACAAAGTCATTAGAGTCTCTAGGCTGCGATCTATACTACAAATTTGGAACATTACTGTCGCCATTAATCATGGATTAATTACTTTTAATCATATAGATTTTATTTCCCTTCAAAATGACTGAGCCAGAAAAACAGCAGAATCAGGAAACATTTGAATCAGAAAACATTGAATCAGGTGGAGAAAGTGACCAGTAAAAGCCTCCTCATCCTGGGCGCGTTGCAGCAGGAAAAAGATTAGCAGAGTGGAACAAACAAACAAAATTAAAATTACAAGCACATAATATAACTCATAATGAAAAAGTGCTAGATCCGCAGCCATTGTTTCAATGCCAGCTATAAAAACACCAGAACAAGTTGATTCAAGACCTACAACAACAACAGGGCTGCCTACACCGCCAAAGTCTTCATGGAATTTTCTTAAAGCAATTGTTATTTTTGGCAGCATTGCTGCTGGGGGCGGTTATTACGGTTATAAAATATATAAACAAAGACAGCAAAAACCAAAGCAGTCAAAAAAATCTCAACCACTAAATACAGAATTCGAACACAAAAGCATGCCAGAACCGCCAACAACAAAAGTTCATATTGATCCATTTGTGATGCATTAATACTTTAGAACTTAATAAATAAGGAAATATGCGGCTTTGGTTCAATACTGCAATTCTGAAAATACTGGATTGGTTTTTGATTTATTATAAATAAATTTGTTTCTTTGATAAAAATAGATCATGGCGGATTATTATTTGTTTAAAATGATGGAGTCAATAAATAAAGACATGGAGTCTATAAAAGACATTTCCATAGACCAGAATGTAATCAATGCGGTTGCTTACGATGTAAGAACTTCATTAAGATCTATGCTGACCGATCTCGCGCCAAGGACGCTGAGCAAGAAAATTCTCAGCGACGACGTGTTTTTTGAGGCGTGTGTGTACTATATTAGACATCTACTATTTAAGACAAAAACATAGATTGTATTGTTTTTTTTTGATAATTATAAGGTAACTTGAATAAGAACTTGGTTGTACTTAGAGGATGACTTAGTTACAATCTTGAGGTGACTTGAGTAAGAACTTGAGGTGACTTGGGGATGACTTGAGTAAGAACTTAGAAGTGACTTGAGGATAACTTGAGGATGACTTGAGTAAGAACTTAGAAGTGACTTGAGTAAGAACTTGAGGATGACTTGAGGACGACTTGAGTAAAACTTGAGTGGAACTTAGAAGTGACTTGGGGTGACTTGAGTTAAGAACTTAGAAGTGACTTGAGTGTGTGCATGCGTTGGGTGGGGTGGGCGAGGTGGGGTGGGGTGGGGTGGGGTGTGTGCATGCGGGGTGGGGGTGGGACGTGCGTGCGTAGGGTGGGGTGTGCAGGAGTTACTTCCCTTAGTGTCCGCACATAGCAAGTACAGGTAGTACCGCAGTCTACCTTTCTACATATTGCTAAATAAAGATTGGCGACCTTTGACCGCTCCTACTGGAGCGCTGGCTTGACAGAGTACCAGTTCCTTCTGACGTAGAACTCCTAAAATAATCCCTTCATCGATCGGCTAGCAGATGACCTTTGACCGCTCCTACTGGAGCTGCTGGCTTGACAGAGTGCCAAGTTCCCTCTCACTGTTTGACTGACTGGCACCCTTTGGCTGCTCTAACAGAGGTGTTGGCGCTTTATTGATTTCTTCCCAACAGCCAGTCAGCAAGGCGGATTTTACCACAGCCCTCTTGCTACTAAAATAAGGCGTTCACAGCATGAACGGCTATTTATAGCAAGGCGGATTTTACCGCAGCCCTCTTGCTACTAAAATAAGGCGTTCACGGCATGAACGGCTATTTATAGCAAGGCGGATTTTACTGCAGCCCTCTTGCTACTAAAATAAGGTGTTCACGGCATGAACGGCTATTTATAGCAAGGCGGATTTTACTGCAGCCCTCTTGCTACTAAAATAAGGCATTCACGGCATGAACGGCTATTTATAGTAGCAGTCAGCAAGGCTAATTTTACCGCAGGTTGCCTCCCACAACAAAGAGTTTCATTATACTTTCCTTCTCACACAAAAAAGAGAACTCGATCTAATTTTGCCAGAAGTTTCGAAAATCATCATTTTTCTGCGAGTACTTTGCGATCAGACTTCGTTTGGCAAACAAATCATGGACGGTTTTTCTTTTGCCAAGTTTTAGTAAAGAGCACCATTTTGTAGAAATAGAATCATTTTGCCAACAGTCAAAAGCTTATCAAAGCCATCAACATCTCTTTCAGTAATATTGCCCAAATCTCTTTCTAAATCTCTTTCTTGAACCAACAAGCTTACAAGGTAGTTGTGTAGTTCTTCAATGGTTGGTTCTTGTTTTTCTTTCTCCCCACCTTCCAAAAAAGCAAACTGCTCTTTGGCTTACAAGGTAAAAAACAGCGCCCACCTGATTTTCTTTTGTTTATATACTCCACCATAAGCCTGTAGTATTGCATATGATCATCCATAACAAGAAGTTGTTCCTCTGTGAACGAAGCACGTCCGTCTCCATTGGAAGCCATGACTAAACTGTGCGGCTCACAACTGGCCGTGTAGCAGCTTCGCGTTCGAGACTGTTCTTTTCTGATTGCACCATAATGTTGCAAGTTAACCTGGTCAGGTGCGTGCAGCGAGCCCGCCTTATGGTGGTTACAGTCAGCTAATTACAGGTATTACAGGAGCCACATGGACCGCTGTACCTGTTGCTGCCTGACACCGCCTAATACACCCTACCACAATCTGCGAACCCTGTAATTAGGTCTGCGCGCACAGTGTCTCGGCCAAGTCACACATGATTTCCAGATTTAGGTGGGATTTCCAACACAGGATTAAGCAAAAACTGAAATCTGAAAAGTTTAGTAAATTAGTATGAAAACGGATAACCCTACACAGTATGTATGTTTGTAGATAAATCGTTATTTTTTTGGTTATTGAAGTCTTACTTGTCAGAGAACGTAAAAACGCCGGTTCTAGAGTCAACCGCCCGAAACTGGTTGAGGGTGGTTGGGCTAGAACCGCGTTTTTACGTTCTCTACAGTACTTTTTCACATATTTAATGTCACCTCTCTCATCCCTCCACTCAACAGTTCTTTCATTTTCTCGCACATTCATCCCTCAACATAAATTTGGCCAAGTATTTACTTAAAACAAAGTAATAACAATTCATGTATGTACAAATATATTAGTTGTTATAATAAAGAGTTCAATTCAAAATATCCTATGACATTTGTCTTGATGTTCTTTGTATTTAAAGGAATGAAAGGGAGAATGAGTTGGCACAACTGACAACGTGTATATGTTGGAATTATATAATCGTGCTAGGAAAGTATTAGCAAAGATGGTTTTTTCTAGGTTTTTTTCAGTATTTAAACAAACAAGCACACACGAAAAAAAGAACATATGTAGCATAAGAATTGTTCAAAAACACGGAAGACGTCAGACACAATAAGAGAACAAACACCCCCCCCCAAAAAAAAAAAAAAAAAAAATCAAAAAAAATCGCAGACACGCACACAAACATGCATGAATTGTAAGCAGGATATGCATAAACTTACACACCACACCCACACACATGCACAAATGTATAACCTCAAAAACAAGGAAAATTCCAAGAGGTGGCAGGGGCGAGAGGCTGAAAGAGAGAGAGAAAAATATTAAGATGCGTAATTACAACAAGAGAATGGATCATTGGATGGCTAGTTATGTGGAAGATACTACTGCTAGCGTCTTCCATTCTCACTATGTAGCATTATCTAGGTTGGATACCCAAGTTGGGACTATGTGTACATATATGAGTTGTTACAAAAAAGCCAACAAACAAACAAGCAAACAAAAAAAGTCACAATAAAGCTAGGAAATGATAGAGGAATAGGGAAACCAGGTTTTAATCAAATTGATCTGAATCATAGTTCAGAAAGGCTAAGTATTTTTCCAATTTAAAATCTTTAAGATTGTAAGGGAAACACGAAGGTCTGGGTGGTTATTTTGTAGTTTACATTTGTAAACATAAAACTTAGCAAACAGCAGGATAAAGTTAAGAACTTGTCAGTTTCCACATTTTGTTTCACTCCAAACAGAACTAACTCTTTCTATAAAAAAAAACCAGATTAACGCAGTGCTGACATTTATCCATTAGCAGGTTTTGAAGATTTCTCCAAAAATGCTGCACAATATTGCAGTCGAAAAGCATGTGTGTCTGTTGTTCATGATCACAAAAGTTAAATAATGGTGAATCAACAATTTTGCATTGAAATAGGTATTTCTGGGTTGGCAGCAATCTATGTAGAAGTCGACATTGGAACCATCTAAGCTGGACGTCATTAGAAACTGTATAACTATGAAGGAATATTTGTTTCCAATTATGATTTAACAAAACGATTATTCCATTTACTAATAGCATCGGGAGAGGCATTAGTTTCATTTAATTTTTTGTACATAATATATTATTTGTTGCCTCTGTTAATGCAAAACCAGGCTTTTTGGTCTAAGAGTTTATATTGGTTAGTTATGAAAATATTAAGTTTATGGCAATAGTTGCGAATGGCATTCATTATGCCTTCATATAAGAGAAAGTTTGTTCTTATACCTTGGTATTTATTTAAAAATTCATGGAAGGTCATCCAATGTCCATTTTCATAATCAAGTGTTTAATGAAGAAAGTGCCATAATTACACCAGTCCTGTATGAAAATAACTTTTTTATCTCTTAAAATTTTAATTGTAATGAATACACTCTGACATGAAATCATGTACTGTAGTCAGACAGCACTTTGCGCACAGTTTCTTGTAGTGTTTCATCACATCATTCCAGAATGGTTTATTGCCATCTTGCATAATAACATAACAAAATTCAGCACCAAAGTTTTTTTTATATGTTTTATATTGTCCAGCTAATGGTCAATTCCCGCCAACCCGACTCATACATAATCTTTTCAGCCAACTTATCTTCATAGAAGAAATATTCTTTTTACATTTAACATTTTTAATCCACCTTCACAGTACTGCTTTTGAACCACATTTTTTTTTCTCCCCCCCCCCCCTTTTTTCATTAAGAACATGCTCATGTAGTTATCCTCGGTTAACACTTTTTCGTATTCTTTATTACTTTTCGAATGCATTTCCCCCCACAGAGGAACATGAATGTCTTTAGACGGCTCATCAAATGCATTTCCCCCCACAGAGAAACATGAATATCTTTAGACGGCTCATCAAATGCATTTTCCCCCACGGAGGAACATGAATGTCTTTAGACAGCTCATCAAATGCATTTTCCCCCACAGAGGAACATGAATGTCTTTAGACGGTCCTCATAATTTGAAATGCATTTTCCCCCACAGAGGAATATGAATGTCTTTAGACGGCTCATCAAATGCATTTTCCCCCACAGAGGACAATGAATGTCTTTAGACGGCTCATTAAATGGATTTTCCCCCACAGAATTGTAATTAATGAAGTGCTTGCAGCACTTATGCCTTATATACAAATCGTATTAAGATTATGTAAATCGTTTCATTATTTGATGAACTTTTTCGACAGGTTTTGTTTTGTTTCAGAAGTGAGAAATATGATTTTCTGCACAGACATCAACAATAGATTAAGCACACACACACACACACACACCACACACACAACACACACACACACACACACACACACACACACACCACACACACACACACACACACCACACACACACACACACACACACACAGAAAAAACGGGGAAAAACAATGAAATACATGTGTCTGCCTTTAGGCACTTTATGATATTTTGTGTGTGTTCATGAACATCTTGAGCGTAACAATCTTCTCTATCCTTTGCAATCTGCCTATCGTGCTGGCCATAGCACAGAAACCGCTCTCCTCAAAATTGTCAACGACCTTCTCTCTGCTCTTGACGATGGTAAAGTCTCTCTGCTGTCCTTGTTAGACCTGTCTGCCGTTTTTGACACTATAGATCACTGTACCCTTCTGTCTAGGCTTGAGCATCCATTTGGCATCTCTGGCACAGCTCTTTCCTGGTTCAGATCTTATCTCTGTGGTCGTACTCAGACTGTCTCTGTGAACGGTTTCTCTTCTCAGTCAGCTGACTTGGAGTATGGAGTTCCCCAGGGCTCAGTCTTGGGCCCCATTCTCGTCGTTCTTTATACACAGCCTATCTCTGACATTGTCACTCATCATGGCATCTCCCACCACTGTTTCTCTGACGACAACCAAATTTACACATCTGACGATATTTCTCAGCTCCTTTCTATCATTGAACGAACTCAGGCGTGTTTTTCTGATATCAAAGCTTGGATGACTGACAACAAACTTCAACTGAACAACGACAAGACCGAACTGATTTTCATAGCATCTAAAGATTATTGTCTACAAACTGCCTTCCCTCATCTGTCCAACTAGATAATTCAGTCATTCGGACTTCTTCAACTGTCCGTAATTTTGGGATCACACTGGACCAAACTCTATCCTTTCAAAGTCAAATTTCCTCTGTCTGTCGTGCTTGCTATCTGGAACTCCGCCGTATTTCTTCTGTTCGTCATCTTCTCTCGGATGATGCCACTAAAACTCTCATTTCTGCTTTTGTTCTCTCTCGTTTGGATTACTGTAATTCTCTTCTTGCTGGTTGCCCACAGAATCTTCTTGCAAATTGCAGAAAATTCAAAACAGTGCTGCCCGACTAGTATTGAACGCACCAAATTTTCTCCACTCGTCTCCCTTGCTGATTTTTCTCCACTGGCTACCAGTAGGCAAAGTAATTGAACCAAGCTTTCTTGCTTTGCATACAAATCTCTCAGTGGTCTAGCCCCATCCTAACTTCTGATCTTCTGAATACCTATAAACCTCTTAGTCAGCTACGTTCTCCTCTGACACTTCTCTTCTCTTCCAAAATCCTTCGCTTCCGCCTAGGACCCTCGTGAACGTTCGTTCTCATTCCAGTGCCCCCTGATGTTGGAATAACCTCCTGAGTCTCTCCTCTCTGCGTACTTATCCCTCTCATCCTTCAAGTCTTCTCTTAAGACTACCCTCTTCCAGTCATTCGGACCCTCCCCTCTTTCTTTCGAAAGCAGATGTACCGCTACAACCTGCGTGGGGTGTGTGTATTGTGTGTGTTTTTGTGAGTGATTGTGTGCGTGTGTGTGTTTGTGTGTGTGTTGTGTGTTTGTGTGCACAGCTAAGCATGTAGAAATGTTTGTGTGTGTGTGATTTGGAAGATTGCCTTTGTTGTTTATCATACTGGTTCCTCCTCTTGATTTATTTCTTCTTTATTGTAAGCGCTAGGGCCTTTTTTAAGATTATGCGCAAGAAATGCACATTATTTTATTATTATTGGATTGATAAGGCAATTAGTAAAGTATCATGACGGCATGGTACACCGTATGAACAAACTAACAGATAAAATATTCTTAATTTCAAATCAAGCACTCTGCAGAAGTTAAGATGATTTCATTCAACATTGTTAACTCTGTATGACAACTAAGATCGAACAATTCAAACACACGCCACAAGTCAGGAATTGTAAACACATTAAACATGTCGCATCGCATCTATACAGCTGTACATTACTTACTTTAGCTTAACGGTATTGCATAACTTAACACACAACACGTGTTTTGCTAAAGGCGGGCAAGTCAAACAAAGAAATCTAATGTGACAGGTAACAAAGTATGTAAATGCAATATAAATATCTTCTACATCAACGATGGAAAGCGATGGGCTGCGAAGGTTATGGGGGACGGGTACGGTGGATAATAAATTTATCAGGAATGGCAATAAATCTTATTTGCTTCTGACAAGCAGGGGACGGCTGTTGTGATGGAGAGATAGAGATGAGAGAGAGAGAGAGAGAGAGAGAGAGAGAGATAGAGAGAGAGAGAGAGAGCATAGTGAGTGAGTGTGTTGTGTGTGTGAGTGTGTGTGTGTGTTGTGTGGTGGTGTGTGTGTGTGTGTGTGTGTGTGTGAGTGTGAGTGTGTGCGCGTCGTGTGTGTTTGAAAGAGAGAGAGAGAAAGAGAGAGAAAGGAGAGAGAGAGATGAGAGAGAGAGAGAGAGAGAGAGATAGATAGTGAGAGAGAAGGAGTGGTGTGTGTGTGTGTGTGTGTGTGGTGTTTGTGTGTGGTGTGGGTGTGTGTGTGTGTGGTGTGTGTGTGTGTTTGTGTGTGTGGTGTGTGTGTGTGTGTGTTGTTCAGCTACGTCAAGTTTTCATAAGATATATTGAATAAAAGTTGATCTATGTTTCGTTCATTTCTCTAGCTGTTCTCGCGATGAACATATGAAACAGAGTTATGGACAAGTTGTACATCCTTCTAGTGGGAATGTCTCATTGCTCTCTCTCTCTCTCTCTCCCCCCTCTTCTCTTTCCCTTTCTCTCCTCCCCCTCTCACCCCCCCTCTCTCTCTCCTCCTCCCCCCCTTTTTCCCCCCCTCCCACCCCCCCCCCTGGGGGGCCCTTCCTCTCCCCCCCATTCCCCTCGCCCCCCCCCCCTTTCCCCCTAACCCTTTCCCTCCACCCACCCCCCCCTCTCTCCCCTTCATCATCCCCCCCCCTTTTTCCCCCCCTTTTTTTCCCCCCTCTTTTCCCCCCCCCCCCCCCTCCCCCCCCCCCCCCCCCCCCCGCTCCCCCCCTCCCCCCCCCCCCTC
>CM031625.1:2330549-2339362 GCA_018398815.1 Conus ventricosus | reverse complement strand
GATGAACATGTTTGATATTTGCGGTATCCCGATTCACACGCCTTTTATACCACTAACATTCACTCCCACAATTTCACTTTTTAATTAAGGAGCCCGCAGCATTAACTAACTCAGCTTACAATCACACTATCCGACTCCCAGAAATTAACACTCAAAAGACCCAATTAACTACCACCATTTACTAAGTTTCAAACAACATCACATCACAGTCATCCTTCATAGCAAAACAACAACTTCCATAATCAATATGATTTCAGGGAAAACGTTATACAAAAGTATGTGTCTTTCCCTGTCTCCATCACATGGGGAAGCTAGATCCACACAACCAGACTTCTAAATAAAGATAAATACTTTTCATTCAATTTAAGTTTACTATAAACAAATACAATGGAATAAATAATGCACTTAAATCAGGACTTAAAGGCCCTCTTCTCCTTTTCTAACCATTAAAACAGAGGGGGGGGGGGGGGGGACTTGGGGGGGGGGGGGGGGGGGCAAAAAGGAAATTTTTCACAATTTAAAAGTTCACCCTTCAATCACTAATTATCCAGTTCTAATAGTTATGATCATTCATTTTTATCATTCTATAGTTCTTGGTCTAACCTTTATTCAAGTGTTTGTTCCTCGTCACTTCCTGCAAACACTTCCGTTGAGGTCTCCTCATCTTACTAATAAATCATTACCTTTTGACTTGGCGATCCTCGCTGTCCAAAGTCTTGCCAGTAAATATATACTGTCTTATTTCCATTACTCACAGTCTGTCCATGGGGACTCACGTCCAGCCAAACACCAACCGCCACCTGCCGTCTGCTCCCAGGGTCAGCCCAGTGGCCCTAGCTTCACAAGCTTCCCGTGTCCTCCACGAGAAGACAGGGCCCAGCCATGGACCAGAAAATCACACAACTCCTCTACTCACTTTCTCGTATTCACGACCTTTCTTCTGCTGTTACCTCTTGAACAGTTTCTCCATGGCACAGTCTCTCACTGTTTCTTCTTCCTTCACAGTGGCCAGTGTCACATCATTTTATTCACATGAGTTTTCTGTAGAGAATGTAAATATTTATGTTCAAGACCACCCATCTTATTTTGCACGAAAACCCCACTTTTCACATCCAAGTCACGTCCTTCTCATGTCAGTTTTGACTGAAATTAACACCTGTTTTCCAAAACAATTAACACGCAAAAACTCTAAACATCGGCGTAATTAGTACTTTAAAATGGAGGGCTTACGAAGTAAAGCCTTTAATCAGCTAGACTGAGCGTTCTTACAGGAACGTTTGACCTAGTTTACTGCACTGCTTTGTAAGTCCCGAGCGTTCTTACAGGAACGTTTGACCTAGTTTACTGTTTTGTAGGCCCGAGCGTTCTCACAGGAACGTTTGGCCTAGTTTACTGTTTTGTAGGCCCCGAGCGTTCTCACAGGAACGTTTGGCCTAATTGCCAACCCTGTAAACTAGGCCAAACGTTCCTGTGAGAACGCTCTGTTTAGACCGCTGCTGTGTTCCTCTTTTTTCAACCATGCTTACAACTGGCTTTGGCAGAGTTACAGCAGTTACTGCTGTAGCCGAGCTTTTATGGCGGCTCTAATTGCCAGTAGTAGTACATCCGTCATTGTACATTTGGAGCATTTATATGGAGATAGTGCTGGCTACACACTACTCCTCTCCATACTGGTAGATGTACTAAGGTCTGCCTAGCCCTATTTAGTTTGTTTGCCAGAACTCCCGAAAATCGCTATTCAGTTGCATAAGCCTAATGATACTTTGACGTTTAATATACAGTTCAGCAATGCTGATCCCCAGCTTATGAAATTTGGGATAGTTGTAAAAACATATTGAAAGCTGAATAAGTTTTCTGGCATATGAATCAGACATGCCCACCCGTGTCTTAAGAAATGAACGCCATGTTTGAAGCGATTTTGTTTTTTCAAACATGGCTTTAGCTGTCTCAAGCCAGCGTCCAACAATTAACGCGTGATGGATTGTTTTGCTTTTATTTTGTTTTATCAACATAGCACCGCTTTTTAGAAAGGGAAGCATCTCATCAACAGTTAAACACTTATGTTAAGTGTCACGGTCGCTAAGCCGGACGGCCCTACCACCCCTACCCACGCCTATCACACACTAGAGCAGACAACACAGCACACTAACACAGCTTTACAATCATGCACACTTCTTTATTTCACACACACACACTATGGCGCCACCACTCACGTCCATCCACAACTACACACCAATATTCCACTTCTTCACTGACCCACACTACCCTGCTACGACCCTGAGAACCTTAACCTATGCTACAGCACCAGTTGCGGTATATCACTGCGACCTAGGGACGCAAAGATAGCCCGCACACGTGGTGGCTAACTACTAGGGACAAGGACCAACCCAAGGGACTCTAATCGCTAAACTACTACCACCCACACCTCTCCCAGGACCCACCCTTCTCTTTTGACCCGGGACCACTACCGCACCGGTCACTGCGTCCCTAAGGGAGGCAACAACAAGTACCCTACACCGTGCTGGCCACTACGTTCCAAAAGGAGGCAGTAGCTAACACCCTTAACCCTACTGCCTAACGCTACACCCCTTCTACCACAACCATGGGACAACCCCTCCCGGCCCGGAGAGCTCCAGTCCTCGGCACTGTACGTGGCCCCTCGCAGGCTGACACCTCCCCGGAAGATTCTGCACCCCGGCGCTGACCGTGGCTCCCCCGCGGGTCGACCTCTCCCCGAAGACTCTACACCCCGGCGCCGACCGTGGCTTCCCCGCAGTCTGACTCCTCTCCCGCACTGGGCATGACACCCAACGCACACCAGACGCCCTCTCGAAGAGTCCGGGGCTCGAGGGACTCCTCCTCCTCTGAAGGCCCCGCCGGACCCTGAGGGTGAGGGAAGGCCTGGTGCAGCGCCCTCTCTCAGGACGCTCGAACAGGGAAGAGCAACAGGTGGCTGGAGAACTTCCGGAAGAACCCCGGTAGCAGGAGGAGAACTGCCTCACAGACGGCAGACGGCCTGGATGGTCTCCCTCTCCTGGGAAAACAGCAGGCAACGGAAAACCGCCGCTCACCTGCCGGCACGCGGCAGTAGACTGCGGTGGTCTGGCCCCAGCCTCAGGACGGAACAGGATAACTGCTGACAACTGTAGGCCACTACTGTAATTTTGCTACTACCCAAGTCAACAAGGCTCATAGGCTACTTGGTAAAGCTTTAATCCTCCCTCTCCCTTGCCTACTTCCACTCGGAAACTGGGAAAATGAAATGTAAAGAAAAAAAAATTGTTACAGATATGAAAACTCTTCTCTAGCTGCATAAGGGAACCATCGCAATCCCTTTTGAAGGCAGATATATTTGTATTGCCGTGTCTGCCTGATGAGTCCTGATCCAGCGGGCGAAAGGCCTCGGAGCAGGCAATACAAATATATCTGCCTTCAAAAGGGATTGCGATGGTTCCCTTATGCAGCTAGAGAAGAGTTTTCATATCTGTAACAATTTTTTTTTCTTTAAATTTCATTTTCCCAGTTTCTCCATCTTCAAACTCCCCTCTCCTCTCCCCTCCCCTCAAGTCCAAATCTTTGCCAGACAGTTCAGTTGTTGGCCTGCGCTTGTTTTTTCCCCCACTATTAGATTGTTCGTCTATGTATTTGTCTGACTTTATTCAAGTTTAAAAGGCTGTGCCAGTCTTGAATAAAAGTTACTCTGTGTTAGGTTTCCTTATGGGAGCAAAACATACCCCACTTGTTTACTGTTTATCGTTTACTGTTCCCTACCTAATTTCATTTCCAATTTTAGTTCACTTTGATATACCTTTTTGATATAGTTAATTGATCTAATCGGTGTAAGGCTAATTTCAATATTAATTATACATATTTAAGGAAAAGTGATGGGACCATGCTACCAACATATATCAAGACACATATCAACGAAAATTATATAAATCATCTTAAAATATATACAGACGGTTCTCTACTTGAAAACCAATTATCAGGTGTTGCATTCATTATTCTGTCATTAAAAATAGAGAAATCGTATCACATTGGGAAAAAATTTCTCTGTATTCACAGCAGAGCTGATTATCATAATTATGGCACTGAACTATGTTCTTAGTTTTCCATATTCAATATTTCAAATATTTGTTTTGTGTCGGTTAAAAATCTGTCTTACAAGCTTTAAAATATTATCATACAAGAGTGAGAGGAGAAATGATATCTGAGATATACCATTTAATTAATTGTTTGTCTTTACGTGGTTCTTCTATTGACTTTTGTTGAATTCCATCACATTGTGGTTTAGCAGCAAATGAAAGGGTTGATCGGTTAGCCAAAAATGGTGCAGCTAAGGAAAAGATCTTTACAAAAACAAATATTCCTTTATCCTTGTATAAAAATTATAGCCTTTTGGGTAAATCATCATGGGATTCGGTGATAGGAAGACAAAAAGAGTGTCCAAACATAATAAAGGACAACAAGGGAAAATTCTTTAAGAAGCTTGTAAAACATAAAACGGGACACAATCTCCACCAGGAACGACTTTTGAAGAGTCTGATATTTAGACTCAGACTTGATGCGTACAAAACAAGATATTGTTAAAATGTCACTTGTATTTGTTGCAAAAATATTACACTATTCCATGTCACCTTCCTTTGCAGAAATACTAAAAAAAATATTTACCTACTTGGTTATTAAGTTTGAACCCATCAATCGCGAATTTTGGGACATTTCGGGAACGAAGTGAAGGCTATAGAAGTTGTTAGGGTAATTCTTAAGAGTCTATTTTGGACATTTACTTTGACTCTCGAGTTATTCGTTTGATTTATTTTCTTATTATTTCAATGGTTTAAAATGTTTTGTTTCTTTAAAAATGTTCAGATATAAATCCAGGCTAAAGCAGTTTACTGTTATGCCGGTAGATTAGAATGGGGTTAAAGTGATAGTCACTTATGGGTATCTCATTAATTAAATAGACTATGCATGCAAAGATTAGTATACTACACTACCTCTACACTCCATACACTTTTAATGACATTTTAAAAACAACAACAACACACACACACACACACACACACACAACACACACACACACACACACACACACACACACACACACACACACACACACACACACACACACACACACATGCTTTTTAAAATGTATTTGTTACGACTGGTATATTGTTTGAATCATCTAGTTTACGACCCAAGGGGCTGCCCGACAACAAAACAATAACATTGACACAGACATTGTAGCCAGTCCTAATATGTAAGTGTCCCCAAATAGCTTCATCAATGCATCGTAAATTCGCCTGCAAACCAGAAAAAAAGTCACGTTTGTGACTAATAATTTGTGACGTCCATGTTTATTTCTCAGACACAATGTTAAGACTTCTATTTCCCTTTCTCTTACTCCATGTCGACTCAAAAACTGACAACTGTATTTCACATGTACTGCCGCTGATGGTAGTTGTAGTCTATTTCCCCAGGCCTAAATGATTCTTTTGGATCAATTTCAATTTTCCTACCTCCTTACCATTTACAGAAAAGTGGCTACTATTGATCTCATAAGTGTTTTCTCCTCACATCTAGGACGCATTTTCCAGTTTAAAATCAAACAGCATTTACAGAATCAAATCCATGTGACAGTGCCATTTAGTCGGTATGTTTTAAAGTTGTATGTGAATTGAACATGCAGACAGTTCGTATTAGCAAGCGCGCACGTGTGCGCGCGCGTGTGTGTGAATGTGTGTGCGTGCGTGCGTGCGTGCGTGCGTGCGTGCGTGCGTGCGTGCGTGCGTGCGTGCGTGCGTGCGTGCGTGCGTGCGTGCGTGCGTGCGTGCGTGCGTGCGCGCGCGCCGCGCCGCGCGCGCGCGCGCGCGCGTGTGTGTGTATGTGTGTGTGTGTGTGTGTGTGGTGTGTGTGTGTGTGTGTGTGTGTGTGTGTGTGTGTGTGTTGTGTGCGCGCGCGTGCACGTGTGTGTGTGTGTGTGTGTGTGTGTGTGTGTGTGTGTGTGTGTGTGTGTGTGTGTGTGTGTGTGTGTGTGTGTGTGTGTGTGTGTGTGTGTGTGCATTCACCTGCATGGTGTACCTACCTGCAGACTGGGATACAGGAACTATTTGAAAATCTGACTCAACAGCAGAAAAGTCCAAAGAGAGTTCCACATTGCAGGATTCAAAGCCGTATTAGACAGACGAAGAAAAACTGAATTTCCCAAAGAAATCAACCAATTGCTGAACCCATAACAGCTACACGAACTATCGAAAATCCATGAACCAAGTTCGCAGTCTCAGGCAATTTAGTTTTAATTCCCTCTTCCCGATGAACTCGAAACTGTACCACTTGTGACACGGAACTTCTATTGTAACGTTACACTGTAAGTATTCGTGAAGATGGCATTGACAAATATATGACCATGTGCGCTCTTTATTGTTAAAGAGTCTGAACCAAGGCTAAAGAAAAAGGACGTCAAGTTGTAAGATGGCATTTTGATACCAGAAGTTATCCGTGTGCTGTCCGGTATCTGAGAGTATTGCTTCAACGACCCACGGAAAGACATTGTAGGTCTGTATGATTCATTGATGTGTTGAACATGTTGAACATCGTCAGTAAACAAATCACTTTGTAGCGAGCGTGCCGCTTCCTTCGTTACACCCATGGTTTGTGTTTCCACGTAGTAACGAAAGGGATGTCGTATAGATGCTGGTGGTTTCAACTTCTGTCACATTTGAAGTGTTTTGACTGTTCCCACTACTAAAGAATCCCCACAATATCCAGACAACGGCAGCATTATCCATGGCACTTCAGCAGTTCCAGATTACCGTTTGTCCTGAGTCTGATTTCTGATCTGTCAACTTTCCACAGACGTTGTTGGCTGTCGGGCGACGTGGCTGTTTGACATGGTTTTATACCCACGGTTGCTCTGAAAGGAAACAACTTAAAGGCTGTAGTTGACTGTAATGAGGTAGTTTATACCAGTGCCCATAAAGCATCAATAGAATTTAACTCTCTCTCTCTCTCTCTCTCTCCTCTCTCTCTCTCTCTCTCTCTCTCTCTCTCTCTCTCTCTCTCTCTCTCTCTCATAATCATCATCCGCAGCGGCAGCAGTAGCAGCAGCATCCCCTTATTATTACTGTTTGATGTTGTCTTTATTCTTCTTAAGATCAATTCGTGAAAATGGTAAAGGAACATAAGTTCACACCAATGTGTTTTTGCTCTCGCTATGTCATTCATGTGCATTCGTTTGTCCACTATGTAAATTTCAGCCATTCCTAGCATCTGACCTAGTTCCAACGTGGAATAGTGTCACAGTTTCTTCCAGTCTCTGCCTCAGTATTGTTCTGCTTCAATTTTCTTTTCTTTTTTTCCCCTTTTCGCTGGAGATCTGTTGGCATTGTTCCACGCACCATCCAGTCACTGCTCGATGTCATGAAAGACTCTCTACGCTCTGTGTCACGCACCATCCAGTCACTGCTCCATGTCATGAAAGACTCTTTACACTCTGTGGCACGCACCATCCAGTCACTGCTCCATGTCATGAAAGACTCTCTACACTCTGTGTCACGCACCATCCAGTCACTGCTCCATGTCATGAAAGACTCTCTACACTCTGTGTCACGCACCATCCAGTCACTGCTCCATGTCATGAAAGACTCTTTACACTCTGTGTCACGCACCATCCAGTCACTGCTCGATATCATGAAAGACTCTCTACACTCTGTGTCACGCACCATCCAGTCACTTCTCGATGTCATGAAAGACTCTCTACACTCTATGTCACGCACTACCCAGTCACTGCTCCATGTCATGAAAGACTCTCTACACTCTGTTTCACGCACCATCCAGTCACTGCTCCATGTCATGAAAGACTCTCTACACTCTCGTTTCTCCTAAAGTGACTGATGATGTCAAACAACATCCAAAGCTTGTTCTTTTCACTAGAAAATCATCACTATAGTATTTTGACTTTGAAGAAGCTTTCGCCCCAAAACATTGATCAGAAACAGTTCTTTTTTTTTACATATTTAATGTCACCTCTCTCATCCCTCCACTCAACAGTTTTCCTTCATTTTCTCGCACATTCATCCCTCAACATAAATTTGGCCAAGTATTTACTTAAAACAAAGTAATAACAAATTCATGTATGTACAAATATATAAGTTGTTAAAATAAAGAGTTCAATTCAAAATATCCTATGACATTTGTCTTGATGTTCTTTGTATTTAAAGGAATGAAAGGGAGAATGAGTTGGCACAACTGACAACGTGTATATGTTGGAATTTTACAATCGTGCTAGGAAAGTATTAGCAAAGAGGGTTTTTTCTAGTTTTTTTTTCAGTATTTAAACAAACAAGTACACACGAAAAAAGACATATGTAGCATATGAATTGTTCAAAAACACGGAAGACGTCGGACACAATAAGAGAACAAACACACAAGCCCCCCCCCCCCCCCCCACCCCCCACCCCCCAAAAAAAAATCGCAGACACGCACACAAACATGCATGAATTGTAAGCAGGATATGCATAAACTTACCACCCACACCCACACACATGCACAAATGTATAACCTCAAAAACAAGGGAAATACCAAGGGGTAGCAGGGGCGAGAGGCTGAGAGAGAGAGAGAAAAATATTAAGATGGGTAATTACAACAAGAGAATGGATCATTGGATGGCTAGTTATGTTGGAAGATACTACTACTAGCGTCTTCCATTCTCAACTATGTAGCATTATCTAGGTTGGGATACCCAAGTTGGGACTATGTGTACATATATGAGTTGTTACAACAACAAAAAAGCCAACAAACAAACAAGCAAACAA
>CM031625.1:2290549-2325549 GCA_018398815.1 Conus ventricosus | reverse complement strand
TAGAATGTTTTCACGCAATGAAAGAGTACATTAGGGAAAAAAACGAAACTAGCAAAGTGTTGAAAATAGTTATTTTAATAGACATGTTTCTATGGTTGACTACCAGATTTAATATTTGTGTACTTGACACTGAATCTTTTGTTACTTGCAAAATGAGCTACACAGCCAAGTAGACTAAGAAACTGTACTGAATTATATCAGAAAATGTGTCAAAGGATTCTTATGTTAACCATTACACATAATACCAGGGGTCCGAAGAAGTAGTATTGCAATATTCCTCAAGGTGAAAGATTCACTATTCAAGCACTATTAGTGGTTCTGTTTTATACTGCAAGAATTCTGGAAGGAATCACAGTGGATGTGAACGAAAAGTGCAAACTTTTGTCAGCTTGTTATTTAATGTTAAAATGATGATGTCGGAACAAAAGGAGAAGAAGAAGGAGGACCAGAAGAAGAAGAAGAAGAAGAAGAAGAAGAAGAAGAAGAAGAAGAAGAAGAAGAACAAGAACAAGAACAAGAACAAGAAGAACAAGAAGAACAAGAACAAGAACAAGAACAAAAACAAGAACAAGAAGAACAAGAAGAACAAGAAGAAGAACAAGAAGAACAAGAACGAAAACAAGAACAAGAAGAGCAAGAAGAAGAAGAAGAAGAAGAAGAAGAAGAAGAAGAAGAAGAAGAAAAGAAGAGAAGAAGGAGAAGGAGGAGGAGGAGGAGGGAAAATATTTCATTTTTGTGTTATTATGCTATTTTTACTCTCATACAGGTAGTCAATTAAATGTCAACATTTTCAAAAATTAGTATTATCTCATGTTTAAGTGCTCCAAACCCAACACACTTGATTGTGTCTTAAATCTTCTTCCTTTGTGTGTCCTTTTCAAAAATCATATTGTATTCTCATTAAACAAATTTATAAATGGGAAAGTCACAATTAGATCGATAGTAAGAAGCTCTACATCAACAACATATCCAATCTTATATACATATCAACAAAGCTTGGTTATACATTTGTGTCGCACAGTCACCATTATAGTTTTGTCAAATATATGAAGAGAGAGAGAGAGAGAGAGAGAGAGAGAGAGAGAGAGAGAGAGAGAGAGAGAGGAGATTCAGACAGATAGACAGACAGACAGACACACACACACACACACACACACACACACACACACACACACACACACACACACACACACACACACACACACACACACACACACACAGATGGAGAGAGGGACAAACAGACAGACAGAGAGAGACAGACAGACAGAGAGGGGGTGACAGACTGACATAGAGAGACAGACAGACAGACAGACAGACAGACAAGCAGAGAGAGAGAGAGAGAGAGAGAGAGGAGAGAGAGAGAGAGAGAGAGAGAGAGAGAGAGAGAGAGAGAGAGAGAGAGAGAGAGCATAAGAGCACAGATGTAAGGGAGTGAGTCAGAGGAGTGTGTGTGTGTGGTGTGTGTGTGTGTGTGTGTGTGTGTGTGTGTGTGTGTGTGTGTGTGTGTGTGTGTGTGTGTGTGTGTGTGTGTGTGTGTGTGTGTGTGTGTGTGTGTGTGTGTGTGTGTATGCGTAGTAGTAGTACTTTAATTTAACGTCTCTTCACCCTCAAGTGACATTAGACCCAAAAAAAGTATGTGAGAGATTCTTTAAAGTGTTGAGTGTTTTTGAGTAAATGCAACATCAATGCCACACTTAAGCAAATACCGTTAAGTATAAGTAAGTAATGTACAGATGTATAGATGCGATGCGACATGTGTGATGTGTGTACAATTCCTGACTTATGCGTGTGTTTGAATTGTTCGATCTTAGTGTCATACAGCGGTACCCTTTGAAGTGAAATCATCTTAATTTCAGCAGAGTGCTTGATTTGGAAACTTTTAGCAGTATGTTTGTTCACACGGTGTACGATGACATCATGAAACATGTACTAATTGCATATCAATCCGAAATATGAACACACAACATATCATTAAAGTGCCTAAAGGCAGATATATGCATTTTATTGTTTTTCCCCCCGTTTTACGGTGCGTGCGTGTGTGTGTGTGTGTGTGTGTGTGTGTGTGTGTGTGTGTGTGTGTGTGTGTGTGTGTGTGTGTGTGTGTGTGTGTGTGTGTGTGTGTGTGGTGTTTGTGTGTGTGAGAGAGAGAGAGAGAGAGAGAGAGAGAGAGAGAGGGAGAGAGAGAGAGAGAGAGAGAGAGAGAGAGAGAGAGAGAGAGAGAGAGAGAGAGAGAGAGAGAGAGAGAGAGAGAGAGAGAGAGAGAGAGAGAGAGAGAGAGTGGAGATCGTTCACTCAAGTATGAAGGCTCTGCTCGGAGGATATCCATCGCTTAGTAGCTGGAAAGATTGAATTTCAGATTGATGGTGGACAAAGCAGCCAGTTAATGAACAAAACAAAGTCTGTTTCTGATGTTCATGTTTTGGTGCAAAAGCTTCTTCAAAGACAACATTCTGTTGAGGTGATTTTCTACGTGATACGAACAAGCTTTGTATATTCTTTGGTATCATCAGTCACTTTCGATGAAATGAGAGTGTAGAGAGTCTTTCATGACATGGAGCAGTGACTGGATGGTGCGTGACACAGAGTGTAGAGAGTCTTTCATGACATGGAGCAGTGACTGGATGGTGCGTGACACAGAGTGTAGAGAGTCTTTCATGATATCGAGCAGTGACTGGATGGTGCGTGACACAGAGTGTAGAGAGTCTTTCATGACATGGAGCAGTGACTGGATGGTGCGTGACACAGAGTGTAGAGAGTCTTTCATGACATGGGGCAGTGACTGGATGGTGCGTGAAACAATGCCAACAGATCTTCAGGGAAAAGGGAAAAGAAAAGAAAAGAAAATGGAAGCAGAACAATACTGAGGCAGAGCCTGGAAGAAACTGTGACACTATTCCACGTTGGAACTAGGTCAGATGCTAGGAATGGCTGAAATTTACATAGTGAACAATCGAATGCACATGAATGAATGACATAGGTGGAGCAAAACCACATTGGTGTGAACTTATGTTCCTTTGCCATTTTGACGAATTGATCTTAAGAAGAATAAAGACAGAATCAAACAGTAATAATAAAGGGGGACGCTGCTGCTACTGCTGCCGCTGCAGATGATGATTGTGATGATGAGAGAGAGAGAGAGAGAGAGAGAGAGAGAGAGAGAGAGAGAGAGAGAGAGAGAGAGAGAGAGAGAGAGAGAGAGAGACTCAAGACTCAAGACTCAAGATAATTTATTCATGATTAGGCCATTGCCCCTCATGAAGGGGTGCTAGCAAGTACAATCACAAGAGCACCCTAAGGATACACACAGACATAACCAATATGTGTACATAACCTATTCTAAGATATCATACAAGACCGCAGTTTGAACGCTTTAAAAAGATAAATCGACAAATTTCTGACTGTTTGTTCACAAGTACACGCCAAAAGAAGTGCTAATCTGAAGTGATTTGGGACTTTATAATACTTCAAAGGTATATACTGAGCTCTTAGTTTTTGCAGGACAGGACAACATAACACAAAATGAACTTCATTTTCTATCTCCTCTTTGCAGAGTTGGCATAATAAATCTGCATTGCAATGGGGTCGGTGACGATAATAGTGCGCTGCAATTTCAGAAACACCGAGTCTGAATCTAGAAGTTACGTATTTTAAATGCCTGTCCAGATTCAACAATAAATAGGTTTTAACATTAGGCGTAGTGCAAAAAGATCTATACACGTTAAATCTTTCGCTATTACTCACATGATAATTCCATTCTTGCCATCTGCATGCAATCAGTCTATCTCTAAAAATCCGAAGAAAATCATCAATTGCATCAACACCTTGGTTCAGCCAGACATAACCAAACCCATACATATATAATTTACAACGAACATTGAGGCCCAGTTTCTTTTGTCACGTTTGTCCAAATCATACAACATACGATATGCCTTATATGTTAATCTATGCTCATCCATTCTAGTTAGTTTTAACCAAAACTTAATACATTTTAAAGCAGAATTTATGTATATAGGATATCTGTTCGTTTCTCCATATATCAGATCGTTTGGTGTTCGTATGTCGACGCCTAAGAATCGTTTGAGTCCAAACAAATGTACTTTTTCACAGTGTAATGCTGCATTGTCTAGCCCCCATAATTCCGCACCGTACTGAACCACTGGCTGAATCTGAGAGTCAAATAATTTTAGAAATGTGTTTAGAGAGTTATTTTTTCAACTTATACAATTTTTGCAATATACATAACAAAGCATTCTTGGCTCGACTAGAAAGATTATTGCACGCTGCTACAAAACTAATTCTCGTAGAGAAATAAATTCCCAGATATTTGTACGCATTTACAACAGGCATGATTATTCCATTACAAGTCCATTTCTCACTAGCAGATAAATAACCACCATTCCTAAACACAACAACATTACTTTTGTTCATATTCACCTTCAAGTGTAACGCTGACGTTGCACGACACAGACTATTGATCTGTGTCTGCAGGCCAATAACCGTTTCAGCCACTAATGCCACATCATCAGCCAGTAATAAAATAAACAGCTCAAAGTAATCGTGTGTAAAGGTTGCACCATGTCTGCCTCCTCTTATCACTTCTAGTGCTAATTCATTGATAAATAAAGAAAACAGTATAGGGCTGCAAACATCACCTTGTTTTACCCCACGAGTACATTTGATGTATTCCGTCAGTTTAGCGCCACATCTGACCCTAGCTTTTACATTCATGTACATACTACGAATAGATTTATATAGTTTGCCTTTAATTCCATTTTTTCAAAGTATCGGCCATAACAAGTTCCTTTCTATAGAATCAAATGCCTTTTCAAAATCAATGAAGGCAACGTATAGTTTGCGGTTAAACAAAACTGTTTTTGTATTAATGCCAATAAAGTAAACATTGGTCAACTGTAGAATACCCTCTTTTAAAACCCGCTTGGTGTTCACCCGTCAAATTATATTCTTCTATCCATTCTTGAAGTCTGTTATTTATAACTGCACTATACATTTTACTGCTAATGTCACACAAAGATATGCCTCTATGTCACGAGTTTGTCACGAGGCCTACGACGTTTGACCCATCTAGGGTGGCGGAATTATTCATTTGTTTATTGTCGTTGCTGTTGTCGTGTATCCGTCCCTTAATGTGGCTTGTGGTGCGGTTGCACCTTGGTGTAGTTCAGCTAAACTTCGGTTTGCTTTCTCTCTCTCTCTCTCTAATTCCACTGCCCGTGCTATTCATCCTGCAGGTTCACGGGTGGCTGGTACCTTTCTCTCGAACTTGCTGTCTATCGGCCTCTCGCCTGTCTTTTTACCTGTCGCACGTGCTTCGTTTCTTTTAGTTTGAAGTATGCTCACTCTGTGACGCAGCATGGCATGTTGGCCGCCATTGCTGAGGGAGGTTAGCTCTTCACTCGAGCGGAAGATGTCTCTGGGAGCGCCTGCTCCGGTCTTGGTTCTTCACCGTATCATCGAGGGTACAGTCGGTATCTTCAGTTCCTACAGTCGGCCTGTAGGAGGGGGACATCACTTCTTCTTTTTCCGCACCTGTGCCTCTGTCCTCTCGACTGGACAGAGGGCAGAGAGAGTCGTTTGACCCGCTTCTTCTGGGTCACCCACGGGTAGCTGGTAAGCATCAGTTTCGTGGTTTGTTTGTTTTGGTTTGTTGTTGTTAGCCGGCTTAGTCTTCTCTTTTGCGCAATTTTCTTTTGTTTTCGAAATTGTAAGAGAAATATTGTGGGAGACCTTTTCTCTGGTTAATTCAATCTTTAACCTGGCCATTCTAAATTATTTCCAAAATTCTTTCTCCTGTTTATGCATCTGGTGATGCGGTAGTCGGTGGGATGGGAGAGAACCTGGTGATTCAGGGTTGGAACTTGCTTGGTCTCGCTCGTCCGCCCCTGTCACATTCGCCGGACTCTTATCCTTCGGCCACCGTCTGTTTGTGTGTGTAAGGAGAACGAGTTTTATGTTCGCGAGCGTGCGTACGCATGATTTTGTCGTTTGGATGCGTGGTTGGAGATTTGTGTTATTTTGAAGTGTGGCTATGGAGTGTGACAATTGTGCCATTGAATTGTTGTTTGCAAATGTGGTGGCAGTTATAAAGCGATGGTCGCTGTGTTGGTTATTCCTAAGAAAGGCAAATGTTAAACGTGAGTGAGAGAAGGGTGAAGATAATTCATATTTGTTTTATAACCTGTTGATTTAATGCAGTCTTTTACCTGCATCGTGTGAGAAGACCTAGTGAACATTCCTGATTCGATGGGTTTACTGTTTTTATGCTCAGGTCTGTGTTGAGCTGGGATTATTGGGGCATTTAGTAGACTTCCCCTCGCCCATCATGCGAGTGGCTGTTAAGATTTAACAGCATGGGTCAGAACTGTACTGACAGCGGGGTTCCAGTACCCTTCCTCCTTCCTCCTTCCTTCCTTCTTCCCTTTCCCCTCCCTTTCTTCTCTCCTCCCAGCTACGTTTCCCCCCCCCCTCCCGGGGGCTTCACCCGGAGTCTGGACTGGATGGTGCCACGTGCTGGTTGAGGCCACGCTCTGGCTGGGACCACGGACTGGATGGTGCCACGTGCTGGTTGAGGCCACGCTCTGGCTGGGACCGCGGACTGGATGGTGCCACGCGCTGGTCGAGGCCACGCTCTGGTCGGGACCGCGGACTGGTAGAGGAGCCCGCCGTCTTGACTGGCCGGCCCTGACCCCCGTCCAGGACCTCCAGTAACAGCGCCACGTTCCCCCCCCCCCCCCTCCGGGACGCGCTCTTCACTGCCTGCTCGTGTGTCGAGGGTGTCGGCTTTGAGCGACTCCCTGCGAGAACCGACCCGGTTCGGAGCACCTAGTGCGACAGGGTGCTCCCTGTAGACTTGACAGAGGCAGGGGTGTGGACGCACTCCATGGTGTTGGAAGGAATGGATGCTGGAAATGTTTCTTTATAATTGTGTATATGTCATATGTGCTGGAATGCTGTAATTGTGATTGTGTACGTCGTATGGTGAAATGTTTATTTATAATCGTGCATGTTGTGTGTGTTGGAATGCTTGATTGTGATTGTGCATGTTGTGTGCGTTGGAATGCTTGATTGTGATTGTGCATGGTGCGTGTGTTGAAATATTTATTTGCGATTGTGTGTGTTGTGAATAAATGGGGTGTTGTATCGTAATCTTTCTCGTGTGGGCTCTTGCGAGGCGTGCGAGGTCAGCCACTCCCTTCACTCCCATCTAGACCGATCCTGTCAGGGCAGACCTCCAGGGGTCGGTCGTGACAATTGTGGGGGCTCGTCCGGGATGTGAAGGGCTCTGACTGTCTCTCTCGTTTCGCGGAGTACCTGTTTAGGTTTGTCTGTTTTGTATATGTTTAGTCAGTTTGTCGTGTTTGTTCGTGGGTGGTTGGCTGGTGACTCTAGCGTGAAGGGAGTCTTGGTGGCCTGAAGGAACATCCGGTGTGACCGGGGGGTCGAGGTGAGACCGAGGGAGTCGACCGCGTCCAGACCTCCTTCCGCCGGGTACCTCACGCAGGTACGGCCGTAAGTCTTGCCTTTCTGTTGCCGCTCAGTCTTCCATTCCTGTTGTGTATTTAGCCAGTTTTTTTTTTTTTTTTTTACCGGGTTATTGAGTACAGGGGGTTGTATCGGACGTTAGTGTCATTTTTTTTTCCTCTCTCCCCGGATTCCGTCTGCCTGTTTGTTTTTCCGGCCAGCCCCACCGCACTGTTGCTCGTGCTGTGGAGCGCGGTGTTGCCAGAGTGGGGGCAGCCGGACATAGTTTTTTTTTTTTTTTTTTTTCGGTGAGCCCCACCGCACTGTTGCTCGTGTTGTAGAGCGCGGTGTTGCCAGAGTGGGAGCAGCCGGAACTTGTCCGCACACACGCACACACACACATACACACATATACACACACCCCTAAAATATTTGTTTTTCAAGTGGAATTGTCTTTCCCCTGTATTTGATAACTGTAGGATATAGTTGTCATGGCAACGTCCGGTGCTGGTGGTATGGCTACTCGGGCGTCGAAGAAGAAGGGTCTTCTAAATGTAGTCCCCACTATTAGTACCAGCACATCGACTACGGTGACTTCCACTTATTCCAGTGCTGTAGCCGATAGTCCAGCGAGTACTTTCACTTCTTCTTCGCTAGGGGTTTTTCCTGCTGAGACCCCGACTGGCACTTCCGCTCGGAAGTGTCAGAGTATAGCGAAGCACTGTGGGCTTCTGTTGAGTCGCAGAAACCAAAGCCCTCTATTCTCCATGCTTCCCCTCGTAAGGAGTATGCCCCGGGGGACTTTCCTCATGGGAAAGTCGAGACCCAAGGGACGGGTCAGACGGGTCATCCTCCCGTGTCGGAGTGGTGAACCCCGCCCAGGACATCACCTCCGTCCTGATGTTTCTGGAGCAGCAACGACGAGAGGATGCTTCCAGGCAGGAAGCCCTTCGTAAGGAAGAGGCTGCTCAGCGTAGGGAAGAGGCCGCTAGGCAGGAAAACTCTGCGAAGGGAAGAGGCTGCTAGGCAGGAAACTCTGCGAAGGAGGAGTTGGATAGGATAGAGGCTCTGCGCAGAGAGGAGACTGACAGACAGGAGATTCTGCATAGGGAAGAGGCTATGCTGCGCAGAGAAGAGGCTGCCCGACAGGAGGCCCTTCGTAAGGAAGAAGCTGCCGACAGGAGGCCCTTCGTAAGGAAGAAGCTGCCAGACAGGAGGATCAGCGTAGGGAAGAGGCTGCTCTGCGCAGGGAGGAGGCTGCCAGACAGGAGGATCAGCGTAGGGAAGAGGCTGCTCAGCGTAGGGAGGAGGCTGCCAGACAGGAGGATCGGCGTAGGGAAGAGGCTGCCCTCCGTAGGGAAGAACTAGACAGGATGGAGGCTCTGCGTAGGGAGGAGATGGAACAACTTCTTTCGCGGTCTCCCGCATCTGTAAGTCAGGGGTTAATCACCAGACAGGTGATAGAGTTAGAGGCCCAAAGTTAAAGCTTCCAGAGTTCAGACCTAGTGAGGACATTGATATGTTCCTAGAGCATTTTGACAAGGTTGCTAGTTCATACCAATTGTCTGAGGAACAAAAGGCTATGCACCTTTTTTCTGGGTTATCTGGTGCTGCAAGGGAGTGTGTGCTCACTCTAAACGAAGGTGCGTCTTATGCAGACATGCAGTTGGCTCTGCGTAAGCGTTTCCACCTTACCCCAGAGACGTACAGGAGGAAGTTCAGGTCCATGAAGAAGAATAACGACGAGACCTTCGTGCAGTTTGGTGATAGGCTGCGCAAAACGCTAGGGTATTGGCGTCAGTTGGCCAAGTTTGGAGCTGGAGGATCTGATCCTCATTGAACAGCTCACCAACACTGTGTCCCCAGAGTTGAGGATCCGGATAGGCGAGACAGCACCTCAGGATTTCGCGGCTGCGATTCACACCGCTGAGGTGTTTGCTGAAGCTCGCAGGGCTTATGGGCATCGCCCAGATACGGAGAGGAAGCCCTCCACAGGATTTAGTGGCAATAAGGCGCCGACAACTGCTAGCGGGTCGAATAAGGCAGGCAGTCCATCGGGGACCTCAGCACCCCGATTTTGTTTTCTTGTGGTCGTCCCGGCCACATTAGGAAAGATTGCCCTAAAGCCACTGGTAGTCCCTGGGGCTAGTCCTTTCCAGCATCCTCGTGCCTCGGCTAACGTGGGGTCCATCCCAAGCTTCTGGTGGTACAGAGTGTCCGGTGTTTCTTTCTGTTGTTGGTTCATCCTTGGTTTGACACCATCAGGGATTCGGGAGCATCAACACTCTTTGTGGATAAGGATTTAGTTTCCCCTAAGGCCCGGCGGGGCGCTAGTTATGATGTGTGTGCGGGTTGGAAGCTGGTTTTACCTCCACCCCTCCTTCTGTACTTATTCCTATCTCCACCCCCTACTTTTGTGGCGAAGTATGGGCTATCGCGGTGGAGCGACCTCTGTATTCCCTTATCATAGGGAATACTATCACCTTCGCAGACGGACGCAGTCAGTCCGTGTCTACAGATTTGCCCGTACAGGCGTGTGTGGGAGTCACCACACGCGCCAAAGCTAAGAAGCAGGAACAGGAATTGCGTCCCGTTCTTCAGCCGATCTCTGACGAGGTTCTGGCAAGGGCCGATCCTGCTAGCATTATCCGTCTTCAGGCCAGGGACTTGGATGTCCAACGCCTACGACAACTTGTGGATCGTCCCGCTCAGTCGGCCCAACACGCCAAGGTGAGCTTCAAGCTCCACAAGGGGATCCTCTTTAGGGTTTTCACTCAGGCAGATCGTGTGGCCAAGCAGCTTGTTGTTCCCCAAAGCCTGAGAGAGTCTGTTCTCCGGCAGGCCCACGATTCCCCATGGCAGGTCATATGGGCTCCAAGCGGACTCTCGAGCGAGTAAGACAGGGCTTCTTCTGGCCGGGATGAACTCGCAGGTTAGGCAGTACTGCCGCAGTTGCGATGTCTGCCAACGGACAATGCCTAAGGGTCGCTTGAAGCGTGTTCCCCTAGGGTCAGTGCCTCTAGTTGGGGAGCCATTCAGCAAGGTTGGGGTCGACCTGGTGAGACCCATTAATCCTCCATCCGATCGCGGTCACCGCTACACTTCGGTAGTGGTAGAATCTGCGAGTCGATGCCCAGAGGCTGTCCCGCTTAGAACTATCGATGCCCCACTGTTGCTGAATCTCTCAGGCAGATTTGGACACGCACTGGCGTGCCCAAGAAGAAGTACGGCCGGAAGTTTGTACTGGAGAGCGATCATCATCCTCTCCAGTGCTTGGACCGGATCCGGCCAGTCAGTTCGTCGACTCATGAGTTAGGCAGTGGAACTGCAGAGTCATGCGTTCACTTTCCGTCATATCAAGGGTTCCTGTAATACGGATGCTGACTATCTTAGCCGAGCTCCGTAGTCAGCACATTGGAAAATCGGTCAGAGGGACACTTCCCCTCAACCAGGGTTATATCCCCTTTTGGTCTCTGTATCAGGTGTACTGACAGTTTTCACTTCAGTGATGTTAACGGTAGTGAATCACCAATGGTTCGGATTGTTACTTTCATGGTTGGAAGGTTTGCTTAGTTGTTTGATAAATGTAGTATTATGTATTTCCCTGTGTGATTCTATCGTAGAATGTTTGTATTGGATTTATCGTACTCTGTCGATCACAGAGAGTTGGGTTCGGTCCCATTGTTGTGAATTTGCACATGCGTCAAGGTTCAAAGGAGCACTGTATCTCAGAGAAACAGATGCTTTTAGAAGGGGGGTTTGTCACGAGTTTGTCACGAGGCCTACGACGTTTGACCCATCTAGGGTGGCGGAATTATTCATTTGTTTATTGTCGTTGCTGTTGTCATGTATCCGTCCCTTAATGTGGCTTGTGGTGCGGTTGCACCTTGGTGTAGTTCAGCTCAACTTCGGTTTGCTTTCTCTCTCTCTCTCTCTAATTCCACTGCCCGTGCTATTCATCCTGCAGGTTCACGGGTGGCTGGTACCTTTCTCTCGAACTTGCTGTCTATCGGCCTCTCGCCTGTCTTTTTACCTGTCGCACGTGCTTTTGTTTCTTTTAGTTTGAAGTATGCTCACTCTGTGACGCAGCATGGCATGTTGGCCGCCATTGCTGAGGGAGGTTAGCTCTTCACTCGAGCGGAAGATGTCTCTGGGAGCGCCTGCTCCGGTCTTGGTTCTTCACCGTATCATCGAGGGTACAGTCGGTATCTTCAGTTCCTACAGTCGGCCTGTAGGAGAGGGACATCACTTCTTCTTTTCCGCACCTGTGCCTCTGTCCTCTCGACTGGACAGAGGGCAGAGAGAGTCGTTTGACCCGCTTCTTCTGGGTCACCCACGGGTACTGGTAAGCATCAGTTTCGTGGTTTGTTTGTTTTGGTTTGTTGTTGTTAGCCGGCTTAGTCTTCTCTTTTGCGCAATTTCTTTTGTTTTCGAAATTGTAAGAGAAATATTGTGGGAGACCTTTTCTCTGGTTAATTCAATCTTTAACCTGGCCATTCTAAATTATTTCCAAAATTCTTTCTCCTGTTTATGCATCTGGTGATGCGGTAGTCGGTGGGATGGGAGAGAACCTGGTGATTCAGGGTTGGAACTTGCTTGGTCTCGCTCGTCCGCCCCTGTCACATTCGCCGGACTCTTATCCTTCGGCCACCGTCTGTTTGTGTGTGTAAGGAGAACGAGTTTTATGTTCGCGAGCGTGCGTACGCATGATTTGTCGTTGGATGCGTGGTTGGAGATTTGTGTTATTTTGAAGTGTGGCTATGGAGTGTGACAATTGTGCCATTGAATTGTTGTTTGCAAATGTGGTGGCAGTTATAAAGCGATGGTCGCTGTGTTGGTTATTTCCTAAGAAAGGCAAATGTTAAACGTGAGTGAGAGAAGGGTGAAGATAATTCATATTTGTTTTATAACCTGTTGATTTAATGCAGTCTTTTACCTGCATCGTGTGAGAAGACCCTAGTGAACATTCCTGATTCGATGGGTTTACTGTGTTATGCTCAGGTCTGTGTTGAGCTGGGATTATTGGGGCATTTAGTAGACTTCCCCTCGCCCATCATGCGAGTGGCTGTTAAGATTTAACAGCATGGGTCAGACTGTACTGACAGCGGGGTTCCAGTACCCTTCCTCCTTCCTCCTTCCTTCTTCCTTCCTTCTTCCTTCCCTCCCTTTCTTCTCTCCTCCCAGCTACGTTTCCCCCCCCCTCCCGGGGGCTTCACCCGGAGTCTGGACTGGATGGTGCCACGTGCTGGTTGAGGCCACGCTCTGGCTGGGACCACGGACTGGATGTGCCACGTGCTGGTTGAGGCCACGCTCTGGCTGGGACCACGGACTGGATGGTGCCACGTGCTGGTTGAGGCCACGCTCTGGCTGGGACCGCGGACTGGATGGTGCCACGCGCTGGTCGAGGCCACGCTCTGGTCGGGACCCGCGGACTGGTAGAGGAGCCCGCCCTCTTGACTGGCCGGCCCTGACCCCCGTCCAGGACCTCCAGTAACAGCGCCACGTTTCCCCCCCCCCTCCGGGACGCGCTCTTCACTGCCTGCTCGTGTGTCGAGGGTGTCGGCTTTGAGCGACTCCCTGCGAGAACCGACCCGGTTCGGAGCACCTAGTGCGACAGGGTGCTCCCTGTAGACTTGACAGAGGCAGGGGTGTGGACGCACTCCATGGTGTTGGAAGGAATGGATGCTGGAAATGTTTCTTTATAATTGTGTAATGTCATATGTGCTGGAATGCTGTAATTGTGATTGTGTACGTCGTATGATGAAATGTTTATTTATAATCGTGCATGTTGTGTGTGTTGGAATGCTTGATTGTGATTGTGCATGTTGTGTGCGTTGGAATGCTTGATTGTGATTGTGCATGGTGCGTGTGTTGAAATATTATTTGCGATTGTGTGTGTTGTGAATAAATGGGGTGTTGTATCGTAATCTTTCTGTGGGCTCTTGCGAGGCGTGCGAGGTCAGCCACTCCCTTCACTCCCATCTAGACCGATCCTGTCAGGGCAGACCTCCAGGGGTCGGTCGTGACACTCTATAATTGTTAGGGTTATTCACATCACCCTTTTTAAATAAAGGAAGCACAATAGAGTCTGTCCAGTTGTCTGGGAAAACACCCTTGTCAAACAATGCATTAAAATATTTTACAAAAAATCAACTGATCGAGTCCCTGCAAATTTTATCATTTCCCCTATAACCCCATCTGGTCCTGCAGCTTTACCATTTTTCAATTTTCGTATTGCAAGCATTCCTTCTTCTCTTGATATGGGCCGATTCATAGCTCTGCTTTCTTCTTCGTTTTCATACACAAGTTCTACATCATTATCTGTAATAGCTATGTCTGTGAATTCATCTCTTTCAAGTAGGTCTTTAAAATGCTTATACCAATCATCCACACTCAAATTACTATGAACTTGTTTACGTTTAAAGGATATATTTTTAACAGTTTTCCAAAACTCTCTTTGGTTGTTTACTGTTGAAACAAGTTTTTCCAATAACATATCATTATACCGTTTTTCTTTCCTTTTCAACATATTCTTATATTCCCTTCGTGCAATACAGTAAGCATCACTATCACTTTCATCCCTTGTCTTCCTGAATATTGAGAGCAAACCTTTTGCTCTAATCTTGCTTAATGTGCATTCCTTATCATACCAGTCATTTTTATCACCCTTTGACAACCAGATATTCTTTTTCATACAACTTGCTTGTTTTTTGATACATTCATTAAACATGTTCAAAGCATCGTTGCAATCATGATCAACCAAATCAATTGCACGATCGAGGGACGATTGTGATTCATCTGAATGCATCGCACTAATATAAGCATTCGCAAAATCTGAGTTCCACACAAATTTTTCAACACACTGTTGTTCATCCACTGGAGTGGAAACACTTACCTTGTTATTACTCCCAGGCAATTTCAAATAAAACTCAACGGGTAAATGGTCTGATTCTAATCTTTCTGATACAATCAGTACACAACAAGAAAACAGAATAGTCAGTAATTCTTTGGAGACTAGAAAATAATCATTAACACTGTTTCCTGTTTGTGATATATATGTATAGTTGCCATCAGTATCACCATTACAAATGCCATTGAGTATACATAAACCAAGAGCTGTACACATGTTTAACAAACATTTTCCATAACAATTAAGTGTGCTATCAGCAGATTTTCTTACATGGCAATTATAAACAGAACGGCTGTTGAAATGATTTCCAAATAAACCATCGTCACCAGAAACATCAGAAGAACAGTTGGAGGTTCTACCGTTTAAATCTCCTGATAAAATCACATACACGTCATCAAACCGAATCAAACAATCAAAAAGACATTCTTCAAGTGCACTTATACCATTAACGATATCAAAATGAGTATAATAAGGTGAACCCTCTGGTGGGACATATGTACATGCATATATAACATCCGTTGTTAAATCAAAAAGACTCTTGTCAATCAAAAACAAAAGGACATTTGTAGAATTTGTCTTAATTTCTTGAATATAAGACATCAGTTTATTTCGGATAAGACATAGTATGCCACCTGACATTCTTCCTTTCTTAGTAAATTTAATGGCTGGCTTGGAAAAAAATAGTGAAACCTTGAAAATGAACATGCAGGAGATCATCTACAAAAGTTTCTACTAAGCATATGAAATCAAATTTGAACAGGTAAGACATGAAATCCCTGTTGTTTACCTTAGACAGCAGTCCATTTATATTCCAATGTATAAATGAAAAAGAAATCTCGAATTGTTTAGAACCATTATTAACGTTGCGTAAAAAACGACTAACAACGTGCTGTTTTCCTTTCTGAGAACTTAGGGTTTGGTGTTTTCCCTGGTTGAACGACGAAATATTGTCATAATTTTTACGTCTTTCGTCATAACCATTTTCCTTCTGAGATGCCCCCTCATTGAAACCGCCAATATTTACATCTGACAGTAAAACACGCTCCGGTTCCCGGAGACGGTCGTCAGCAATTGCCTTTTCCTTTTGAGAAGCCCCCTCATTTAATCCACAAATATTTTCATCTGACCGTAAAACACACTCCGGACCCCGGAGACGGTCGTCAGCAGTTCTATTTTTATCCGTACCATTCTTTCTATAACGTAACGAGTTTACATGACAAGTGTTTGCACAAAAATTATTATATTTAATAGGTATGAAATCGGAACTTGAAAAAGTGTCACTTGATACCACATCATCTCCTGCCACCCCCCTCCCCCGCACATCAACCAATCCAGTGACCCCTTGTGAACCAGTTCTGTACTCACTGCGCGCACACGCTTGACCTCATTATAATCCATCTGATTCACACGGTTGTCACGCCCCCTCCTGTCGTACACTGCCGGTGTCAAGCTGGGCCGGCCACCCCCTATTCAGACCCCGTAAGCCTGTGTTCTTCATCAAGGTAAAACTTTTTTCCCTCGATAAGAAGGTGGTCGAAAATCATCGATGCCCGTTTATCTTCCTCTCTGGCTTTCTTCAGAAAAGGGTACAATGACTTACGCACATTTCTGACACGTAGAGAAAAGTCCTCACCAACAAACACCTCACTACCTTTCAGATTATGTTTGGACTTCAGTATTTTTTCTTTGTCTTTGAAGAAAGTGCAGCGGTGATGATCGGTGAGTTGGGCTTGGAATTCAGACGATGCACACGATCGAACTGGAAGTCACCTGTCAGTCCGAGTTTGTCAACAATCACGTCACTGATGAGTCCTTCACAATCAGACTGTGTCTCGTTCGGTGCACGTGGAATTCCATGAAAAATCAAATTGTTCCTTTTTGATCGTAGAGAACGGGGAAATACCAATCCTGGGCCACTTCCGCCCTCACCCAGTTTCGGGCGAAAGTAACCCAGGATTGGTATTTCCCCGTTCTCTGACAAGCAAGACTTCAATAACCAAAAAATAACGATTATCTACAAACAAACATACTGTGTAGGGTTATCCGTTTTCAATACTAATTTACTAAACTTTTCAGATTTCAGTTTTTGTTTAATCCTATGTTTTTCCTGATCATTTTCAATAACACATTTTCGCGCAAACATTCTTCAAATGAGTCTCTGTCTTTCATGTGAAATAAAACAACAGTCTTTAACTGTTCTCTAAAGTCTTTAAAACCGAGTTATATTTCTGGCATAAAATCCACACACTTATCCCAGCATGTCTTCCACTGAAAGCCGTTTTGACAAAGTATTTCTTTTTTTAACTATGTCTCTTTCTGCCGAACAGTCCTTATAATAAATAGTGTCTGCGTTCCTTCAACAGTCTAAAAAAAACTGTTCTAAACACTCACTCAGTTTATTTGCTAGGATTAACTAAATATATGTCATCATCTGCCCATATAAACCTTCTATCATGATATGCTTTGTTCCATTTAAGTGTTGGGCAGAAAATCACAATATGTTTAAAATTATAGCGATAAACTGTTTTGTAATAGGTCGAGGATAAATATTGTTTTTCCACCCCCCAGTCTCCCCACAAATCAATGAGCAATGAGGAGTTTTTGCCAAAAGTTTAACTCCCTCCATAGTTTTATAACAGAACTTAATCTAATCCAGTTATTTTTTTATCATACTCTCTGTCAAAACTTGTTCAGTATAAAAAAACCCTATAAGGCCTAAATGTGTAAGATTAATCCAATTCAGTTCTGTAAGATTGTTTCTATTTAAGTCAACATTGATTTTTTTGCTTGTTGTTATGATCTTAATATCCTCGCCATTGTGAAGAAGGGACGATGGAAAACGTAAGACGTTTAACGTCTAAGTTTTGCCAGCTAATATTAATTCCTTTTATAAGGTCATCACTAACGCCCAAACCCCCATCCCTCTCCACATCTTTAAAGACAGAAATTTCAAATATCATTGTGAACGTGTCTCCTAATTTTCTGCTTGGGAAAGAACTGTAATTTTTTAGAAGTTTTTTTTACAACTGTTTCTTTTCTGTGGAGGATGTACTGTTTTTTCCCCTACGGGATATTTCCAATTTCTTTCCGACTATTGTTCGTCCGCATAAGTACTTACATGTAAAGGGCAGAGTTGAATGCTTTTCTGAAACTTTTTTGGGCGGCTAAATTATGTAATGGGCTTATGGAATTAAAATTTTATGTTCCATTACTATATTTGGTTCTAAGTGCACATTTGAGCGGTCAGGTTTTCGAAAACTATTTTATTATTCATATGGCCAACATTATTGCCTCTAGATTGCGCAGTTGGTTCTAGTTTAGGAAATTTTTTTGCTGTCGCCAACCTCTCGTTTACGTTTATAATCCCGTCTGTTGTGTATCAATACCATTACAAACGCTATCTCTCGTTACGGCTTCAAAGTCCGCAACGTCTGCAAGGTCTTTTTAATTCTTATAGTTATACACCTCACAGGCGCTAATGTAACTCCTGGTTCTTCTGGCCCACGCTACATTTTTAGTTCAGTTATTATTTTTTTTCCAAAACAATGTGCAGGTTATCACATTCATCGATTTCCCTGTTTTGTCTGCAATTTTTTATTTTAAATGATCCAACCCTTCCCACAAAAAAACTAATCTTTTAAACTGTAAATTATGGGAATTTGTATAATTCATAATCGCAATATGCAGCTTTCCCTGATGGAAGACGCTCTTAAAACAGTTTGTGGGCCCTTCCGTCATATAAGTGTTCTTCAGTGCTCAGCTCATCCCAAAAATGAAACAGAGAGTATGAATGTAATGCTAGATCCCAGCGGACTTTCCCCCTCATAAGTTGTTTTGGTTGGCGTAACTCTAAAATCTATAATTGTTAGCTGTAATAGCCTAAACTTTTAGCTAGCTCGTTATCAAAATAGTAACCTCCTTATTCTTCAGGCTTTGATGTTAACATTGTTTTCAGATTCGCTTTGTTTATGTTTGAGGTAATGTCGAAGTTAATCAATTGCTTCTTTTAGTGAGCAAAACCCGTAAATAACCATCAGGTATTGTTAACTGGCTAACTTTTGGCCCCTGTTTTGTCAACTTTTAGTTCCAGTATTATTCTCCCTGGCTTCGTTATTATTAAACCATACGACTTTGATTAATATTTCATGAAGGGCAACAATTTTGGCTCCGCATCGTATCAATAGCATGTTCTAAAAACGAAGGATGGTCTTGGGTTGTTATTGTTACCCCAAACATTTTTTTAAACGAAAATAAAAATATATTGTGCATTCAAATATACTGGCGCATAAATATTCTGTTGGCTCTCCCCGCACTACATTCTTAAAAATATTGCAAATGTATACTCTTGGACATTGCTGTGCCAGACTGGCCTCTTTTATAATAAAAAGGGGAAGTACTCCTTTGAAGAGCTATTCTTAACCCCCCTATTGAAACGACCACATCAAGAAAGCGTTGGTTTAGGTCATCCGATGCAGTTTTAATCAGAACAGTTAACTTTGCTTGTGTTTGCGCATCAACTGGGTGTGGAGTGTCGTATGCTGATCATTTAATTCACATGTCCTTTGGTGAGGTCAGTGTACGATTTCATTCTATTACACCTTCAGACGGATTTTGACTGAAGGGCAAGCCCCATTACCAATTGATAACCGTTTTATCGCTCAGCATCAGAATAGACATGAAGGCTTTTGGAAAGGATCTGTATACGAATTTAATTTTTACACAAGACAGACTTTAGACAAAAGTGGGATCGTATAATCATGGCTATGGGCGACCTTTATCCTCTCCCTACTAGTATTTTCGGGGCAACGCACAAAAGTATAAACTATGACTGGCATCCTCCTTTTAAAACTTTCTTTTTTGGCCCAACTGTTCAGCCCGGGTCCTACAGGCATGAGCATAAAAACTGCATGGACAACATTTATCTTAGACACTTCTAAGGGCCTAACTAGGGGGGGAATAGAACGAATAAACGACCTCGATTCGTACGTAAGTTTGGTGTGTGCTAAGGTTCGCCAAGCACAGGCAAGATCAAGCATTCTGTTCCTTCTACTGGCTTTGACGCGCACAAACAATACTTAGCAATTTAGAAGGACGCCATTAATTCCTACAGGTGATTTACCTTCAGCATTCAAAGGTACCAACATGTTTGACACTATCGCAAAGATCGAAAGTAGTCTTTGCTGTTGGCTCGGGTTTATAAATTGCTGCCTTCTGACCTCAGACTCAGATAGGTACATTAATAATCTATTATTATGAAATTCGTTTTGTTTTAGCATGGCATATGAACAGGAAGGGTGGATAAAAAAAACGACATAAATTCTGAGCCAGTAATATTAAAACAATATAAAGTACGCCCAAGATTAGTCATGTTCCCCCAATAATACCCGATGTCCATACCACCTAAAGTATGAAGACTCAGCAAAGCTCGCGGACTATGTTCGCGCATGATCCATGAATATGAAAAGACAGCGCTTGTTCCCTTGGATTTACTGGCCTAGGATTCTCGGTCTTTTTTTACTAAATATTAACCCAACTATTAAGAGAACTAATGCCCAAAGTGCTCGGACATTAGCCATACTACTTTGCTTGCAGTAGACAGAGCAGCTGACATTATCCCCTAATAGTCCTGTAAAGCGTCTTTTGCTTTACTGGCTTGTTTTTTAATAAACCCGACAAGTGTTCAAGTGTTTTTTTTACCCATGATTTATCAGGTGGGGGCGATGGCGGTGGGGGTACTGAATTTTGGCCACCGCCGCTGGTAATAGCCAACCCAAAGGTACTTATTGCAAATCCTTAGGCAGTTATAACGCTTGCTAATGTGACTCCTTGCTCTCTATACAGTGTTCGTATTCGTTCTGCTAGTGTGTGTCTTCATATAAAATTTTTTCGATTGTTTATCTCTTTTTCTATTCACCTTGAGTCGTAATTGGTCTCGGTAGTATCAGCGCTTCTGAGTCTTGTGATCTTTATTGGTCAAGATCTTTTAGTCTTTGGTCTTATTCTTTCTTTAATATCAGGCCTAAGTTGGCGTAATCTGCCTCATACGAGTTTTTCTTTTTCTCTTTTTATATGCTCATATAGTTCACGAGTTTTGCTAAATTGTTGTTAATTCGCCTCTGTATGCTTCTCTAAGCTGATCAAGGGCCGCTATTTCTTAGCTCATGGGCAGCGGGGGAGTCGTGTATAGTCTTTAATGCTGTTTTCTGAAAAACTGGTTTCTGTTCTATGCATTTATATTCATCTGCGATTGGTTTAATTCTTCATGTTCCTTGTTTTGTTTTTGGGTAGCTGTTGGGAGTGTTCCTGCAGTGTGTTTTGAAGTTTTGAAACGGACTCCGCCCTTTTATTTGTCTAACAAGACAGGCGATGTTGATCTTTCACAACTGAGTCTGTTGTATAATTCGTACTCTTGGCTTAAAATACTTTTGATGGGTCTGGTTTAGTTGTAAGCCGACAAGTTGTCCTTGGTCGTTTTTTACAGGACAAATGACCATCTTATATTCAAAATATTTGGGTCTTAAATTATATTCGGGAGGGGGTTCTTGACCTAAACTTTTGGTAAAATGCTTCGACCGTACTTTCTGTTAATTCTACCGCGCATTGAGAGCGTTGAGGCGATGACTGTTGTCAAAGGGATCATGTCATCTCTTGTCGTCTCCATGATCAAAAACATAATAATCGTCTGCTTCTTCTAATGCCTGCCATGGTTTTTAAATAATTATTTAATTTTTTATTTTGTTTATAAAAAAATGTCACATGCACATGCTCGATTCGTGACCCGATAGAAGACTGAAAGACCCTTTGGCGTGAAGGTATATATGGCGGGTCTATTTCTGTTCCTAATAATCCATCTAACTATTGTTGCAGATCAAATTCTACTGTCAAATTTCCAGAACTAGGAGCCAAATTGACGTGATTGTGCCCGGCTCTGCGCGCTTACTTTCAAAAAATAGCGTCGCTTCAACAAACTGACCCAAACAGGACAGTTGTACTGAATCTGGGACCGGGCATTCGTTAAGTAAATTTCTATAATACTTGAGGGGCGGACAAAAGAAATATTGTCTTTACCAATGCAGACATATTTTTAACCCTATTCTGATCTATGGCTATTCCGGGAATGAAAAGGATGACTGTGCGTTTCAAGGATTAGAAAATGTAGAGACACTAAAAATTGAATAGGTGGCCGCAGATTACTAAAGACGCAAAAAGTTTGGTGGCTGTTAAATTTTTGCGTTTGGAAATCGCTGTTCCATTCCTTAGATTTTTGAGGTTGTACAAAGAGCATGCGCCATACTTTCAAGGGGGCATTAAAAGACAGGAGTTGTAATATGAAAAAACTTTTATGAATACAAACGGGTTATCAAATCATCAGACACCGAAGCAAAGTACAGCATTTCTGACATCTCGTTAGAGTTTGACGTTGTTAGCTACCATAATTTAGCAGGTGATTGAACCAACATTTTCAGTCAAAATAGCCTATTATATACGAAAGAGTGATTCTCATTCAACAATCCTAGATGAGGGCAGACAATATATGGATTTTTAGTTTTAGCGTTCAGCAAGATCGCTTAAGGTATTTTATTGCTGTGTGAAGATGATGAACCCATTTCAATAGAGGATGTGAAATGTTTTTAATCCAAAATTACGAAAGTACAATGTTCGATTGAGGGCAGTCCTAACCTAATTATGCAGGCGGGCTTAAACACTTATCAGCATTTTGATGAATTGAAATAAGAAAAATCTGTTTGGAGGTGGGAGTGTAGAAATCCACAGTGTGACCTGTGGCTAAAGATCTACACCTTCACAGTGTAAGACTTGATGGCATTTTTTACAACCATATTACGGTTTATGGATTGACATAAGGTCAACGGCAGGTTAATCAGTTACATGGAAAGGGGGAGAGAACTGTGAGAGACGTAATTAATCATTCAAATTGATAAAGAAAGAAGGAAGCGAATAAACCGCTCTAATGTACTTGTGTTTTAATATATGATGCGCAGAGAATATTGAAATACAGTTTATAAATGATATACAATTCTAAATTATTTTATTTTATAAAAAGATGTCTGTTAACATTATCCAAATGTGACTTACTGCGCCGACAAGAGAAGTGATAGCAGGGCAATTCTGCTGTTATAGAATGCCCTAACATAATAAACCTTCGATTAACTAACATTTACACAAATGCAACAAAAAACTGAAGCAGGACCTTTCAAAAAAACAGCAAAACTCAAACGAAGTATTCTGCTGCCTTTATGCTGTTTACTTATGTTAATACTGGAGCATCGACTATAAGCGGCCGCATCTGCAGAACAAGTGTAGTCTCTTTGCATCAGGCATTGGCGCCTGCTGCTTTACCTCGAGGAGGTTTGTCCTTTAGCTCTGGCCTGTGTTATTAGCTGTAGGTGCTGCTAGCAAAAAATTAAAAACCTAAACTCCAAAAGCACACAGCTATGGTTCAAACTAATAAACGGCTAAACTTAGTTCGTGTTAAACTGACAATACATAAAGCGCTTGTTGACTCAAACATCACGTGATATGAATTTAATCGTTTACAGGCCGGATTTTGATGACTACAAAGAAAAAAGTTTGGATCTTCAAAAGAAAGGCGGGGACAAGTTTTCTCAACAGCCAGGACGCCGAGCAGATAAAAAAGGAATGCTTAATAAAAGTAAACGAACATTAAATAACTTCTGTTCTAAACAGCTCACATTAAACATTGCCAAAGGGCGTTTAACTTTAGTTTATGAGTCATGCGCTAAAAGACCCGTTGTATTGTTCTGATTATGTATTTGTTTTTTTGAATTTAAATAAATTTTGGCTTAGAAAAGAAATCAGCATGGCTAAGTTATTTGAAGTGACAAGACGAATTGTTTGAAGGAATGCTCGAGATGGGAGAGCGTTTTCAAGAGCACTGAAAATGATATTGAGTTAGAGTCATAGACCCAACAAACCGTACAGGCAAGTGTTGTTCTATGCAATTTCTCAAGTTCCAAGTTAAACTAACAATAGACCCCGCAAGTTAAAGAATTTGTTAGTTTTTATCGATATGTAAACAATAAATGAAGAAAATCTAGAAGTCTGGTCTCAACTAAACAACAGACTATTTCTTCTCATAAACGACTTAACACCCGGTGGGCAGACGAACTGCTTCACAGTTTGTCGCGCCGATGAAGAAGCTAAAATGAGAGGGCTCTGGTTGGTACTTGTCCAGAGGGGCGATGTCCTAGAGATTAGTTTAAAAACAGGCTAAGTATGCGCCGATTGTAGGCAGGGCTTACCATTCCATACCTCCTGCAATTAGTTGCAAAAAGGAGCAGTTTTAAACATAAGGAATACAGGACAACAAAATGTTTTACTGTGGTGTGTTCTCGCAAGGCTGCATTACGTCCGCGACACGCAGAGAGAGTGACTAGACTATCGGCAATACACCAAAGAATCTTAACTTCAATGGGAATATCCTTTCCTGTTAGTTGATTAGACCAAATTGATCAGTTTGAAGAGCAAAACAAACCAATAACTGTCATATCTACACATGGTACCCTTCTCCCCCCCCCCCCTTAGGATGAGGAAACAAATCTAAAGCCGATTTTTGTGTCCAGTATACAGTCAACATATTGGCGCGAGCCAGGACAAAAATCATGTTGACGTTCTATGATGCTTTCGCCAGCGGGGTAATGCTACCACATTACACTTTGATTACGAAAAAAAACAATGAGTAGACCTATGCAGCATTCTTCAAATTGATGGCACAAACAAGAATTCTGCAAGAAAATGTTTAACAGAATTCCATCTGTAGCAAGCGCGAGTGAACATATAAAACATTTGTTAAGTTCTGTAGGACTGTATTATCAGAGACTAATTACGCCCCCGCCAGGATTTAAAGTTAGTTTAAGAACTGCGAAAAAATCTGACAACATTCTCATAGGAGTTTACGCAGACTTTCGAGGAGCTGTATTGTTCCTTTATGAAGGGCCAGCGCCACAAAAAACTTCGAAAAACAGTTCTTATGTGTAATCATCAGATTTGTTCATTTGCCTTCATTGTTGTTCTGGTCGGATGGCGTTCATTCAAAGCCAAAATTTATATTGAGGGACCAAATGCCGCAGAAATACTTCTTAGTACGCATGCTGCATAGTGCGCTATGACTGTTCTAATAATTCTAAAATTATCTGAAATGCATGATATGACTCTGAAGGACAACCAGTATGACTCAGCCAACATTGTTGGATTTGCGGTTTATGGTCTCTCATCAAGACGCCAGAGAATCGACAGGAGAGACAATGATCTCATTTAGCGGAAAGTTCAGTGGTGCAGCGCCCACAGTATATGCAATCTTCAAACTAACGTTTGATCCTTAGACATGGGAATTGCTTGCCTTCTTCTTTCATTAAACTGGCGAGGGTACGACTCTCATCTTATAATGAAAGCAGTGGGTCGATGCCTCTGGGTGTCAGCATTGCACAGTCATTCAGAAAAGTACATGTGCTTTAATCTAAAATACACATGTCTTTTTATGGATCTCTATGCAACACATGATGGGTTCATTAGAGTCACTGGCTATGTCCGTAAAGTCCTGCCCATTTAACGGAAGAACATTTTGACTCAAACTCTTGTTTTTGAAAGGGCGTGTACCCTTATGAGTACATGATCAGTGGGAAAGGTTTGATGAAGATCACATCTTCCTCCTAAAGGCGCGTTGTCTTTTCTAGTCTCAGAGGAAGGAATCTGTGATTCGGAATTACCAGCTTGCTCAAGATGCGTGGCAAAGTTAGATGTGTAAAAACGATGGGAGACTATCATGACTCCTACTTAATGGCAGTTGTATGTTTGTTGCGGATATTTTTGTAATTTATAGAAAGACCTGCATTGATACATTATAGCTTGGATCCGCGCATGTCATTCATGCGCCCGGGGCATGTGTTGGGACGCTTTCTTAATGTTTACTGGAGTTCAGTTTGATTTATTGTCGATTTTCCATTGAATTCAGTATGATTGAAACGGATTGCGTGGGGGAAAATTTTGGGGGTATGGCGTAGCATCATTAATGTATAGCAACAAAAAATACTTGGACGACTTGATCCAGGAATAGGGTTCTAACTTTCTCATGTATTTAGATTGCAAACATTCTGTATGGATAGGGCCTATGGCGCTATCGCTTCCATTACGCAATTTAAAATGTACACTGCGGCGATCCGAATAATATTCAAAAGGCATTAAAGTGGTTGGGCAGTTAACGCTGATCAAGCAGCGTGGTTTCATTCTAGAAGTTGATTATTAGAATATCCTCATGAACTCCATGACCTGCATATTGACTATCAATTAGCAAGCAGAAAGTCTAATGATGGATTCCAAGAGAGCGCACTAAACTTGTGCTAACCTTCGGGGCTAAATAAAAAATAATTTTGTCTGTAATACAGACGTCTGCAATTTGATTTAAGACATGGGTTTGAAGTTGACAGCGTTCATCGTATAATTGCTTTTGATCAAGAACAGTTCATGAAACCATACATCATGAAGAACACTGATCTCAGTAACTAATTCCCCAGATGCTTCAGAAAAAAGATTTTTCAAGCTGATGAACATCAGCTGTTTTTGGAAAGGGACTATGGAGAATCCGTGTTAAGTTGGCTTGTGATATTAGAATTATTGTCCTTAGTTTCCGAGTATAAATAACGGTGGCGCCTCTTGCTTCTTTGCCATACGGTCGAGAGTGAAAGTGCTTTTTTGGTAGGAGTGAGAAAAAAGAGTTTGTTCTGTCTTTGTTGCATTTTCCTCCTGCATGTCACTGCCAACAGGTTATGCGGCCCATAGTGCGAGTTGGTATTCGAGACTCGGTTTTCGATGGTGACGAACGTAAAATACGAACAATGGGAACTGTTATTTCTCGGTTATTTGAAAAGCTGCCAAAAACTCAAGATGTCATCGTAGCCAGACGACGATGTCGAAATCGATGAGAGCAAAATGAAGAGGCCTTCGCAGAATTGATTTCAATTTCTGTTGATGATTGTTTATTCTCTTGGTTGAGAGGACGCTGTGATGATGAAGAAATGCCTTGAAGATATTACGTGAAACTGCTCTTTGCTGGTTAAAAGGCACACCACGTGTGATAGCCCTCAACCACTGAACTTTCCTCGCTCGTGATATGAATAACGGTCGGACGTATACTGAGATCTGACTATATTATTCGTTGCTGAAAGCTGCTGCTGCTGCTTTGAAAAATGTCGCGTGTGTGAAACATGATACAGTGTACGATAGTCAGGCTTTTGCAGTGGTATGAAAGGTTTTCCTGATTGCTTTTCATCTTTCATTGCTGATGTGTTATCACAAAGTGAACATAAACGGACTTTCACAGAGTTCAAAAAGTGTCTCTACAAGCTTTGGAAGGACACAGAGACGGTCAAGATCTGCTGCGGATGATGATTTCGCTAGAAGTCTGCCTCCTGAGCTGGGAGAGTTACAGGCGGGTTCGGATGGGAAAGACTTGATCTGTTTCAAGTGCATACTTCCTGGTCATTTTCGAAAAACTGTATTGATAAGATAGGGCAAGGGTAGGCTATGGTGTAGTCATTGTCACATGAACATTCACACAGACAATTCAGCTCGTAGTAGGGTATAATCCGTGATAAAGTCAATGACAGTGTCTGAACTGTCTGAAGATGATCATTCTTTTGCTTTTGTTGAAGTAGTGTTAGTTCTAGGTGAGAGTGACATACTCTTAGTTTTGACTTGTGGTCGCTACTCACCGCAACCACACTTCCCCTTGGCTCCTATCTCATTCAACGAGCTGTGTCCAAATTGTTTTCAATTTGTATGACAATTTTTATCCTGAGAAACATTCTTTGAACTTGTAAATTGGGTGAAAGGGCAACAAAACAAGATCGCAGTGAAAGGGGGGAGATAGGAATGTGAATGTAACATGCTATGTGCAGATGGTAAATATGTTACAAGGTTCACTCAAAATGCTTTGTATGTACATCATTACCCCCAGATCATTTTTTCAGTCCAAGCAGCACTGAGAAGGGCGTTAACGGTTTTCGTTTCCAACCAGAAGCAGCTGAAATATCTACAAGATGGCCTAAATTCAATCTTTGAGAAAGAATGGCAGGTTGTATTTTCTGGCATACTTTTGCTCAAATGTTGAACTGATCGCTTGAATTATTGCAAATCGATTTGAAAGGTTGGCACGAAATCTTGGGTCACTGCATGTTGAGATGTACTAAAACTGAAAAAGTGTTAAGGGCATGACAGTGACAGACAAGACAGACTGACCTGATGATATGTGATGTGTGCTGTGCGTTGGCAAGATGAAATATGACGAAAACAAGGCGGCCCACGTCAGACACGTTCAACGGTACCTTTACAGGTAGTTCATTACTCGACCTTGCAGGGCCAATTACCCCATCTTACTAAAGATGATTTCTTTATATGCCAGGTTTCACTGATGATTATTCAAGGAGCTGATTTTGTGTACTCTTGAAGAGAAATGAGGGAAGTTGTTGTAGCAACCGAAAAGTTTCTGGAGGATTATGATCCTTTTGGCAAAAGTAAAAGCAATTGAGGTCAGATAATGGTTACAGAATTTTGTTCTGAGGGCATTCGTCTCGGCTTCTCAGATAGACAAAAATAAAACATGATAAAATCTGAGCCTTACATCGCCACATCAATATGGCACAGCTGAGAGGTATTGGGCGTACCCCTGTTTGAAAGTGGGCCGTTGTTTGCTATTCAGTAGCCTCCCGAAGGAGCTTTGTGGTCCGTACGCAGTTATGGCAGCGGCTTACAGAGCAATTAGGTGTTATTGCAAGCGCATCAATCAGACACATTACTATGCCCTGACGGGACACACGCCAAACTTGTCCAATATTGAGGATTATTGGGTGCGAGTGTTTTGCTTACACTCAAGACAAAAGAAAATTGATGAGATTGCAAAAGGGGTATCTTTGTGGTTATGCAGGGTCAGCCCAGCATACTTGGTTGTACTTTACAGGACAAATAAGGTGGGCACGGTACGAAGGGTTGAAATTTTATGACAAGGAAACCAACATCAACATTTGTTGACTAAGAAAAAAACACTGATCAAGAAATTGACTGATCAGTATACACAGACAGAAAGTTTCGGTCTTGACATGGGTGATTTTGATGTTTGAAGCGCCAATGATGATGTTGAGGTTAGAAAATATACCCAGTGCAAATGATGAGAAGACAGATATTCCACCTACGCAAGGGGTCAGAGTGTATGTCCGACAGTAAAAGTTCCTTCGCAGAACGATGTTTTATCCAAACAGAGAACGAAATCCCCCGTTCGTTTGGTGATTATGTAACAACATTGGTGATGATGATGATGATCAAATCATGATGAATATTGTTGACTATGTTACAAATTTGCAGCTTTTCCACAACTTACGTGAGCGCTATTAAATCCCTGAGTCTATTTGTGGTAATGAAGCAATGAAAGAATGAAATTCAGTCTTTGGAAGAGGAATGAGACATTCACACTGACACCCTACCGAGGGTTTGGTAAAAAGCAGTGGGGTGGGTGACGTTGGGTATACACTGTTATAAGAAAGAGGTGATGGGATCATCATCTCCACTAAGCTAGATTTGTAGCAAAGGGTACAGTCAAAGTTGCAGGCATGATTACACTGGTCTACTTTTGCACCAACTGCAAATTTGACCTCTATTCGTACAGTGATGCAACTTGCTGCACAATTGGACTTGTATTCTACACCAAATGGATGTGAATAGTGCATATCTAAATGCACAATTGATTGCGAAATCTACATGGTACAAAACCTGAGGGTTTCAAACTCAATCCCCCCCCAAAAATGGAGAGAAGCTTGTTTTTAAGTGAACAAGTCTTTATATGGCCTGAAACAATTGGTATAGAAACTGGAATAACATGCTTCTCTGGCATTTGTGCAGAACAATTTGAACAGAGTCCTAGGACCATTGGTGTTCTACACCAAACATGATGGAGACAAATGGTTATCATTGTTTGTGTGGGTGATGACCTGATTGGGTGCAAACAGTGAAAAATTGCTATCTGAAATCAAGCAAATTTTCAAAGACCGATTCCAAATGAAAGTCTTGGAAAAACTCGTCTTACTTTCTGGGTATGGATTTTGAACAAGGTGTGGGTATGTAAAGATGGACCAGAAAAGATACATAGAAAAAATGCTGGAAAAAATTTGTCATGTTTGATTGCAAACCAAGATCCAATCCTGGTGAACAAAAATTGGGAACAGTGAAGATGATGATCCAATTGACGGCAGATAATACCGTGAATTTAGTGGGCACTTTGATTTACATAATGATTTGTACCAGGCACCTGACATAGGTTGGATTTCACTAAATTGTCACCAGCATTTATCAAACCTATAGCCTTCTCATTGGGTTGCTGTGTATACATGTGTTGAGATATCTGAAAGGGTACAATGGACCTATGGAATTGATTTCAGGAAAAATAATGAAGGCTTATCATTGAATGGCTATAGTGATGTGAATTGGGCGTCGTCACTGAAGACCAGACGCAGCACTATGGATATTGGTTTTTCACTGTCAAGACTGGACCTCTCATTTCTTGGAAATCAATGGAAAACAGCAAACCGTGGCCTTGTCCACATGTGAGGCAGATTATATTGCTTCTGCAGCCAATGGTTCAGGAAAGCTTATATTTTGAGCCAGTTACATAGAGGACATTGACAGAAAGATCAGTTATGGTCCTGTGTTGATTCTGGAAGACAATCAAGGCAACAATCGCTTGGCAAACATCCTGTCAGTTGACAATGATCTAAAACAATGACATCCGCTATCATTCGTCAGAAGGATGTTTGAACAACAAGAAAAATTGAACTGAAATATTGTCCTCTTCTGAAATGCTGGCAGATGTCATGACCAAACCTGCTACAAAACCTCCACCCCCCCCCCCCAATGCAAAAATTCAAGAATCTGATTTTTGGCCTACTTATTAATGTCAGTAAAATGGGCATAATATAAATGTTGTCACTGCTACAAATTTCCTGTTAACAAATTGAAGCTCCTTAATTTGAGGGTTTTGAATGTCAGTTGAGTTGGTAGAGGTTTATATTGTTATTTTTAGGATTTCTTGTGTTTTACGTGTGCGAGACTATAATTTCTTGGCGTATCAAGTGGGGGGTGTTAGATGGCTTGTGGATCTCTAGGAATTATGTTACCTTTGTTTCGAGATAAATACCGGGTGCGCCTAGTGCTTCTTTGCCAACGGTCGGAGAGTGAAGTGATTTTTGTTTATGCAGTGAGAAAAAGACGTTGTTTCTGTCTTTGTTCATTTTCCTCCATCATGTCACTGCCAACAAATCCGCACAAGCGTAAAGATGTCAGATTGGTCACCAAAGAAACGATGCAATTAATGGCTAACTTCATAAACCTATTATTCAGGACTTTAGAAGATTTTCCTTGTAATCAGCTTTTTGGTTTAAATGATGGAAAAAAACCAACAAGTCAAAATTAGACAAACCTGTCATAGTTATTGGGTTCCTATCTGTTTTATGTATTATCAAACGCTCTTTGATGTTTGAGTTTTCTTTATGACTACTTTAAGCCCTCGTATCCTGTGTCAGAGTTACTTTACACAGATACAGTCAGTTTTGTTATAGTTTTTCCTACTGAGACATATATAATGACATGGATAATGGAAGTTAGCTAAAGGACATGCGGGATGGTATGACACGTCCGATTACCCTTAAAGTTTCGCCTTTGCATTCTATTACTCTAATAAGATGGTTTTAGGAAAGTTGATGGATGAATTATCTGGATAGGTAATCAAGGAGTATTATGTGGGGTTAAGGTCAAAATAATGTTCAGTATTTCGAGCCAGGAGAAATCATTAGAAAGCAAAAGGGATATCTCGCAGAGTTGTGCAGTCAAACTATCACATGACAACTACAAAGATACGCATTGTTTGGCATAAGACTTTTACTCATGACATACGTAAAACTGCGATATAATCTACATGAGATCAACCAACTGTTGTATCAAGAAGTTAATTAGATAGAACAAAAATACACCAAAACGGCGTGTTGTTTGTTACTCGGAGAGTTTTTCATATGCATCGGGCACTCGGAGGACGCAATTAAACAGGGGGGTGTTATTTTTTTATCAACTTTTTATTATAAGGTCATCATTGCTTCATCTATTCATTTTAAGCTTTTTCTTGTTGGCTTGTCGCTGTTCGAATTTTTTTTTTATTTCAGATATTCTTTTTCCCAACATTTGGGGGTTTGAGTTTTGTAGGTGATCTGGATGATTTAGCATGCATTGATGATCCCATTAAATGTTTCCGTTAATTAGCAGTACACGCACTGAAATGATTCCCGTCTCTTTTTCAAGTCTCTTCCTTTACCATTCTTGTTTCGTTTCTGCGCCTTCCTTTGGCACTTCTTTTTAAACCAAAATATGGTTGTAAGTTATATTAATTTTAAAGCGGAAACTGTGTCTGTGGATTTATCTGCAGTTGTCTTTCACAAATGATCTTTGAGGAGCTCGGCTTGTTTGGTTGTGCCAGTTTCTCGTAAATAATACACGGGCGGATTCATCTTTACAATTCTTTTTTATTTCGTACGGGTCAACACTCCAAAACTGGATCGGTAGCCCTGATTGCGAGTTGTCCCCTTCTGATTCTCCCGGTAATTAATGGTAACCTTACTTTCAAAACAAAGTGGGTAATAGTTTGGGGTGTACTGGAGTCTTCAGCATCATTTATTAGTTTTTTCTTTTGATTGCTTTGTATGGTTTTAGCACTTTAAATTCTACTGTATTCATTGCGCGCAAATCTGAGGGCAGTCTTCGTATACCCAGTCTGTGTTGCGTGAGTTGTCTATAAGCTCTCTGGTGATACTGGTAGGAGAAAAGTCTTTCGGCAATGTTTGTTAAAAGTTTTCAACTAAAGCTGTGACTATGTGAACTAACGGATTGCCTCTACTTATAGTAACTCTATGTTTCAAAAATAATTGATTCACTTGCCCTTTAAATTCTTTTCCATCATCGACTTGTATCATGCGAGGATAAGTTAGTGGCCCTCGTTGGTATATCAGTTGTATAGCGACAGCAACAGCAGAAGCACTCTTTTGTGTTAATGGCTCCGCATCTTTGTATCTTGAAGCCATGTCAATGACTGTGAGTGCGTACTTAAATCTTTTTCGTCTAATCGTATCAGAGGGTAAATATAGAAGATCCATTTGATGGGTGTCGTTTGGAGTTGTATTGACAAAGTGTGGTCTCTGTATTCGTCTAGGCGCTGGTAAATAAATTTGCCAAATTGCTTGTTTAGATAACCATTCCTTTGCTGTTTGTTCACTGACTCCTGCCGCTTGGCTTAGCTTTTGTATTGCTGTGATACCCTTCCAATATCCTTTGGGCGAATAATAGATTTTGTTCATTTTTATTCAGCCAATATTATGGGCAACAAAATACACGACGGTCATACCAAAGGCAATAAACGCGATTTCTTGCATCTTTTGTTTTCTGATGGTTGATAAAAGGCACTGAATTTTGGTGGGGGCAATGTCTGGATTGGTTTGCCTGTTACTAGATAATATTGTTTATTGCTTGATCAACATCTTTAAATATGTAAGCTGCATGCCCCTGTTTTTTTCAGTGTGTCATTAATAAAATCTAACTGTTCAAGTCTCTGCTTTTCATAGGCGTCTTGTGCAGCTGCTAGTTGCTCCATAGCTTTGTTATGTCTTTTTCTCTCGCCGTCATCCCGCAGTTTACTAAACGCGAAATTACTTCCGTTAAAAGCAGCGCATTCACCACAGCGCCACCTATCATCATTACGAGCGAAGCCATTTTTATAAATGTATTTTTATTTACATATTTTACTGTCTGGAATTATTCCTTGCTTGATAGAAAATCTTTCGTGGCAACGAAGCGCAATGATAGCAATCACTTTGCTGAATCCTCAAAGCTAGTTGCCAAGATTGCTGGTTAATTCTTAACAAGCTTTTACCAAGCATTGAGTATCCTACACTTAGGCCTCCAATAACAGCAGAATGGTATACAAGGTTGGTAACCAGTTTTTTCGGTGCTCATTTTTATAAAAATAAAATAATTATAATTATTAAAAAACATGAACAGTGATGATCTCCTACAGCTACAAGGCACCTAAACCTTCCTGAACTTATGAATGACCAAGTTGATGGCCAAGCTGTTATGCCCCAAAAGGAGAGGTTGTATTCTTTGGCAGCGTGTGGAAAAACAAAACAGTTCCTCGGAACTGAATTCAGCATTGAACAGATTCAACAAATGTCGCCGCAAGACATTTAAAGTATCATAACAGGTATGAAGCGCAGCTGGGGTCTAGAATGGTAAAAGTGTGGGGCAAACGGTTCTTAGTTTGTACACTAAACTAGTCAGTAGATTTGCTCCCATTGATTCTGAACAAGATCTTACGTATGATTTAACGCAAGATCCAGTTTTAACAAAGTCATTAGAGTCTCTAGGATGTGATCTATACTACAGATTTGGAACATTGTTATCGCCATTAATCATGGGATTAATAACTTTTAATCATATAGATTTTGTTTCCCTTCAAAATGAACGAGCTGGAAAATCATCAGAACCAGAAAACACTGAATCAGGTGGAGAAAGTAACCAAGCCAGAAAATCAGCAGAAAACGCTGAATCAGGTGGAGCCATTAAAAATCCTGGGCGTGTTGAAGCAGGAAAAAAATTAGCAGAGTGAACAGACAAAAAAATTAATGTTACAGAATATGACTCATCATGAAAACATAATGCCGCCAACGCCAGAACAAGTTGATTCAATGCCAGCTATAAAAACTCCATGTGATACAAGGGCCGCAAAGTCTTCATGGAATATTGAACTTAAAACTGTTGCCATTTTTGGCGCCATTGCTGCTGTTGGGGGCAGTTATTACGGCTATAAATATATACACAATGGCAACAGAAAACAAAAGAAATCAAAAAAATCTGAACCGTTAAATACAGAGAAAGACAACAGCACGCCAAAACCGCCAATAACAAAGCATCTTTTGATCCATTTATAATGCAATAATATTTAAAATTTTTTAATAAAAATAGAACATGGCGTATTATAAAATGATGAAGTCAATAAATAAAGACCTGGAGTCTATAAAAGACATTTCCATAGACCAGAATTGTAATCAATGCGGTTGCTTCGGATGTAAGACCTTCCTTAAGATCTATGCAGAGAACGCTGAGCAAGACATCCTCAACGATGACGCTTTTTTGAGGCGTGTGTGTACTATATTAGGCATCTGCTATTTAAGATAAAAACATAGATTGTATTTTTTGATAATAATAAGATAACTTGAATACGAACTTGGTACTTAAAGGGTGACTTAAACAAGAACTTATTAAGAACTTGATCAAGAACTTAATTAAAACTTAATCAAGAACTTATTAAGAACTTGAAGTAACTTAATTAAAAACTTAATTAAGAACTTGGGGTGACTTAAATTAAAACATAATTAAGAACTTGGGTGACTTGGGGTGGGAGTGTGTGGACAGGCTGGTGTACACAGGGAATCCGTTTTGTAATTGCTCTATTGTTCAGTTCAAAGCAGTCCGCAAGTGCTTAACAAAGGGT
>CM031625.1:2267295-2289549 GCA_018398815.1 Conus ventricosus | reverse complement strand
GATCGACAACACCCACAACCTTTGCGGGGAAGGCGTTGACGAGGTTCATCGTTCCGTGGTCCAGTCGATAGCTGTGGCCATTGAAGACTGTGTTGAGGTAAATAGATCGAAACCATTTTTTCGTGTGGCGCAACAAAATTTATCTCAATATAATCGTATTAAGGCACATTTTACCGGTTCAATAATATTTTGTGCGCGCGATCATCTAAAATGCTCTAAATTAATTATTTCAGATTTACCAGTCAACACATATGATTGATTATGGAGCTGTCATTTTCATTTGTTTGCTCTCATCATATCGTGTTGTCATGTATTAATCTATATTATGCAAATTCTATTTCAGTTTCACCGTTGCATACAACCATATTTAGAAGATATGATATTTGTGTGAATGCAGATTTATTATTTGGAGAATCGTAAACGAGTTCAAGTTATGAACGAAACATTTTTTTTTTGGATCTAAGTGATCTGTGTAATATAAAGATTAACGCGATTTGAGTTAATCTGTTCAGGGATTAAATATAATTGTAATTCATTAAGCATTAAGCCTTGGCGAATTACACAATTAAGGCAGATTGGAATATTCGTGTACACTTTTCTTCTTCGTTAACGAGTTATATCGTAAAGCAAATTTTTGAAGGAAATCAATTGTAAATGGTAGAGCAAGCTAGTGCAATTGTAAAGTGTGTTTGGAGCGTGTAGTGGGTGGATTAGTGATGTGCCATTATAGTGCAAGATTTAAGACGATCGTTATCTTGCAGGTTCCTTTTCCTCTTTCCGTATCTTTATCTTTATCTTCGTCACGCATCCTCATCCTTCTACATTCTTCATTGAGAGGAACGTGTTGGCGTATCAACGCTGCTGGAATCTGGAGGTGGACTCTGAGCATCAGCGGAACTCTGGAAGACTACAGGATTCCGTGAAGCTGAGTGCCAATCATACAAACACATCCCTCCACATTCAATCACGCCACAACACACTCAGACTTTTTTTTTTTTTTTTGTAATGCATAACTATATTCTATGTGTATTCTCCGAAAGACATTTTTAGCACGGACGGACAATCAATATTTGAGCTATTGCATAAACGAAGTGGAGAAGAACAGAAACTTTACTGTTTCAAAGTGAATGTGCATGATTAATTTCTGTTGTATGAAATCCATTTCATAAAGAGCAAACGGACATCAGCATTCAAAACAACAAAACGACATACTCACTGCAGATCATCTTCATCGCTATTCATATTTTATTAAATTTAGTTGTTATTGTCAAAAATCAGACCTCTTGTTCCATCTTTAGAAAGAATGTGAAGGGAGTGGACGAAAGTTTAACTTTCCAACAACGGTCTATCATTCTTGCCTGAACATTCAACCATCATTATTGAATGGGGCTTTATAAATCCGTCACACACACACACACACACACACACACACACACACACCGAAAAAAACGGGGAAAAACAATGAAATACATGTGTCTGCCTTTAGGCACTTTAATTATATTTTGTGTGTGTTCATATTTGGGATTAATATGCAATTAGTACAAGTTTCATGACGGCATGGTACACCGTATGAACAAACGAACAGATACAAGATTCTTAAGTTTCCAAATCAAGCACTCTGCAGAAGTTAAGATGATTTCACTTCAACAGTTAACTCTGGATGACACTAAGATCGAACAATTCAAACACACGCATAAGTCAGGAATTGTAAACACATCACACATGCCGCATCGCATCTATACATCTGTACATTACTTACGTATGCTCAGTGCCTCACAATAGTACAAACAAAGGTGTTTCCCAGGTGTCTGGGAAATCTCATGATTTGGGGGTCATAATTAACAAACATTCTAGCTCAGAAACTACAAAAGATAGAAAAATGAAATCTATATCATTTTTGAAGGAAATTGAATGAAGATTTTGAATCTGGGCTTCTTTTGTTTTAATTTTGATAATAAAAAGTATTTAGGCTTTTACATTTGGATAGATTTTTTTGCGCGATCAAAAACATATGTACAGCCTTTGTCAAAAGAAACGCGAAACGATCTCCAACGAAGCGACCCAAAAGGCTAGTTTGAAACGGACCATAGCTGACCTGGACGGCAGACAGTTCAATGTCACATTTCCCGTGTTTGGTGTCTGCGTACGTGCAAAGCATGCATAGTCGATAAAAACACTCCACGCATCAGTGTATCCGGAGAGAGAAAGTGACAGAAAGAGGGACGAAGAGACACAAAGTGAGAGAGAGAGAGACAGAGAAAGAGAGACAGAGAGAGAGATAGAGAGAGGGGGGAGAGAGAGAGGGGGGAGAGAGACAGAGAGAGGGGGAGAGAGAGAGGGGGAAAAGAGACAGAGAGAGGGGAGAGAGAGACGGGGGAAAAGAGACAGAGAGAGGGGGAGAGAGAGAGGGGGGGAGAGAGACAGAGAGAGGGGGGAGAGAGAGAGAGGGGGGAAAGAGACAGAGAGAGGGGGGAGAGAGAGAGGGGGGAAAGAGACAGAGAGAGGGGGAGAGAGAGAGGGGGAAGAGAGACAGAGAGAGGGGGAGAGAGAGAGGGGGAAAGAGACAGAGAGAGGGGGAGAGAGAGAGAGGGTCTGAAGAGAGAAGGGACATGACAGAATCAACTCTGTTTGGATTTCGAATTGGTCCTGAAAAGGACCGAGGTAACAGCAGAACGGGACATGGGATAGTGCATGCTGTCAATATCTGGTTTGACGCCCTGCGTTGTTGATGACCAATCGGCAGCGGTTCGGCATGGAGACCACTAAGCGCTGCAGGAAAGCTGGTGGAATTCTGTTCCACCGTCGGACAATTTCTTGTTGGAGTTCGACGGCGTTTCCTGGTCGGCGGGGTTGTTTGTTAATGCTGCGCTTCAAGTATGCCCAGACTTGTTCCATGGGATTTAAGTCTGGACTGCAAGCTGGCCAAACCATTGTGGGAATTTGATTCCGTTGATAGAAATTGTTGCGTGGCTTGTGCAGCATGTGGCCGGGCATTGTCATGTTGAAACTCGTGAGCCTGGTTTCTTTTGGAAGAAAGGGACGACAACTGGCTGCAGCACCTGATTGATGTAACGTGCTGCATTCACCCCTCCTCCCCGACCTCGTTTGCAGCTGGAAAAAAAAACCGGGCCTACAAGCTGTTGACCGTACAGGCCACCGCACATCATGACTGATGGTCCACCCCAAAAATTGTGTTCCTTGATGTGACGGGCATTAAAGCGCTGACCCCGTGGTCTCCAGACCCGATCATTGTTATCAACCTTGTCAACGCAGACTCGGCATTCGTCACTGAACAGCACTTCATTCCATTCTGCTGCCCAGTTCGCGTGTTGATTGGCCCAGTTCTGCCGATGGAGTCTGTGTTGTGCAGTCAATCTCGAACCCCGATATGGACGGAGACAAAAAAGGTGTTTCGACGCAGCAGACGAATTATTGTCGATGGTGACGTGTTGTTGTGCCTGGCAGTGGTGGAAGCGCTTTGGTAGGGGTCATTCCTAAATGAGCGCACCACCTGTCTCTGTGTCCGTGCGGTCAACGCTTGTGGTCGGCCTGCCGTGGAGCGTCTGCTGTGGAGCCAGTCACCAGATAGCGGTTTCTCAGTCGATAAATTGTCGAGTGGTGGACATTCATTTCTGGCTGCGATCACCTGGGCTGACGAGCCTGCGTACAACATACCAATGGCCCGTTCTCTGTCATTTTTCGTGAGACGCGGCATCTTGCTTTTTTACCTGTGTGTTGCACCTTTGATGCGCTTCTATTTTTCAACCCATTTCAGTTTGGAGATGTGAGCAGTATTCTGAGCAGGAGCATCTTTTTCACGGGTTGTGTCTTGGCTACAGTGTAGAAGCTTGAACAACCGCAATAGCAGTTCCCACGTGCCTCACTAACCACACTGACCACAGCCGAATCTGATGAAAACGAAAGCACATAAAGAAACCAGTCTTCAGCATGCCTGACCCACAGACCCAGACTCCACACTATAGTCTGTTTCCAGAAGCGACAGTAAAGGATTGTTTTTTCGCGTTTCTTTTGACAAAGGCTATATTTACCACATCCAAACAAGAACACACAGCAAAAAAAGTTGAAAATAAAGTTTGTATTGTCAACACAACACCTGTAAATGAAAGTAAAACAGTTTGGAAGTCTATTAAGACGCTCACACTCGATGCAGACTGACCAGTCCATGACCACGCCCCCCCCCCCCCCCCCCCTCTACCCCACCACACCCCCTTGCTCGACTTCAACCCTCTCTTTCACCCCTCATCTTCCCCTTCCTTTCCGTCTGCACCGTGTGTCACGCCGCGAGCATGCCACGCTCCCCTCTCGCGCTGATTTTCACATCACTGGACACCAGCACTCGGTGCACAGTACAAACTAGGCTGGCTCGTTCGACGCTGTCAGCTGAACACACACTGAGGTCACAGAGCCCTACTCAATAACTGACGAATATGGTCGGCAATTCCACCACTATCATCATCTCACCTTCATGCTCGAGTGAGTCGTTGAATAAAAGATTATTGTCTTTGTCAAAAATCATCAGCAGAGCCTGCTCAGGTGTGTAAATACGTTGATTTGGTCGCTGGGCTTGTCGAAGTTTGCGCCGCCATCTTTGCAAGCGAGACGAAGTGCTGGCTGGTCATCCAGTCAGTGATGAGAATAAATGGGCTTTACCCTCACGTGTGGTCATTTACATATTATTTTAAGACTACAGACATATAAGGCTTTCTACGCAAACTCTATTTGAGTCTGTTGATAGAAATAGTAACGAATGAAAATTAAAGAAAAATGCATGACGTCAGGGGACTGCCCATAGGCACTGGGAAAGCACTTTTATTTCCGCGTCAGCTGACTGACTAAAGGCACGCAACACACACGTGTTTTGCTAAAGGTGTGCATGTCAAACAAAAATCTAATGTGACAGGTAACAAATGTAAATGATTTATATCTTCTACATCAACGATGGAAAGTGGATGGGCTGCGAGGTTATGGGGGATGGGTACGGGTAGAGAACAGTAAAATGTTCATTCTAGCTCAACAGCTCTCAACTCAGTTTCGAGCTGTTGAGCTAGAATAAACATTTTACTGTTCTCTGACAAGTAAGACTTCAACAGTGAATTAAAAATGATAATCCATCACACATTTTTCAATAAACAAAAAAATTAAATTCTGTTATAAAACCATGGAGCAGTTAAACTTTATGACAAAAACTCCTCATTGTTCATTGATTTGTGGGCAGACTGGTTGTGGAAAAACAATATTTGTCCTAGACCTATTACAAACAGTTTATCGCTATAATTTTGATCATATTGTGATTTTCTGTCCAACACTTGAATGGAACAAAGCATATCATGATAGAAGGTTTATATGGACAGAGGATGAGATATATTTAGTTGACCCTAGCAATAAATTAATGAGTGTTTAGAATACTTTTATAGAGCATTTGCAGGAACGCAGACACTATTTATTATAGATGACTGTTCGGCAGAAAGAGACATAGTAAAAAAAAAGAAATACTTTATCAAAACTGGCTTTCAGTGGAAGACATGCTGGAATAAGTGTGTGGATTTTATGTCAAAAATATAACTCGGTTTTAAAAGACTTTAGAGAACAATTAAAGACTGTAGTTTTATTTCACATGAAAGACAGAAACTCATTTGATGAATGTATGCGTGAAAATGATGTTATTGAAAACAAACAAGAAAAACAAAGGATTAAGCAAAAACTAAAATCTGAAAAGTTTAGTAAGTTAGTATTGAAAACAGATAACCCAACACAGTATGTATGTTTGTAGGGTTTACTAGTTAGAGAACAGTAAAATGTCTGTTCCTAGCTTTACTGCCCGAATTTAATTTAATCCAGTTATTATGTTTATCATACTCTCTGTCAAAACTTGTTCAGTATAATAAAATCCTATAAGATCTAAATGTGTAAGATTAACCCAATTCAGCTCTGTAAGATTGTTTCTATTTAGACTAATATTGATTTTGTTGCTTGTTGTTATGACCTTAATATCCTCACCATTGTGAAGAATGACGACGGTAACTTTAAGTTTTTCAACGTCTAAGTTTTGCCAGCTAATTAGAATTCCTTTAGAAGGACGTCACTAACGCCCACAACCCCATCCCTCTTCACATCTTTTAAGACAGAAATTTCAAATATCATTGTGAACGTGTCTCCTAATTTCATTTGCGGAATGAACTGTAATTTTGTAGAAGCATCTTTCAAAACTGATTCTCTTCTGTGGAGGATGTACTGTTTATTCCCATACGGCTTTATTTCAATCTCTTTCCGACTATTGTCCTCTGGCATAAGACGTACATGTAAAGGGCCAGAGTTGAATGCTTTTCTGAAACTTTTTTGACGGTCAAAAAATGTAAATGGGCTTATGAATTCAAATTTTATGTCCCATTCTAAATATGGTTCTAAGTGCCATTTGCTGTCAGGTTTTCGAACTATTTTATATTCATACTGGCCAGCATTATTTGCTTCTACATTGCGCAGTTGTTCTAGTTTAGGAAACTTTTTGTTGTCGGCAACCTCTTTACGTTTATAATCACCATCTTTAGTGTACTCAAAACCATACAAAGCGCCTATCTCACCATTCTGTTCAAAGTCCGCAACGTCTGCAAGGTCTTTTAATTCTAAAGTTATACACCTCACAGGCGCTAATGTAACTCCTGATTTTCTGGCCCACGCGACATTTTTTAGAACAACTAATTATTTTATTTCTAAAACAATGTGTAGGTTATCACATTTCACAACTTTCCCCGTTTTGTCTGTGATTTTTATATTAAAAATGATCCGACCCTCCCACAACTAATCTTTTAAAACTGTAAATTAGGGAATTGTATAATTTCATAATCGCAATATGCAGCTTTCCCTGATGGAAGAGCTCTTAAAACAGTTGAGGGCCTTCCATCATATAAGTTTTCATCAGTGCTCAGCTCATCCAAATGAACATAGAGTAATGAATGTAATGCAAGATCGAGCGGGCTTTCCCCTTCATAAGTAGTTTTGTTTGGCGCAACTCTAAATCTATGATTGTCAGCTGCAAAGCCTAACATTTTAGCTAGCTCTTATCAAATAGTACCTACTTCTTCTTCAGGTTTGAAGGTCAACATTGTTTTCAGATTCGCATTGTTAAGTTTGAGAGTAATGTCGAAGTTACTCATTGCTTCTTTTAGTGAGCAAAACCCGTAATAACCATCAGGTATTGTTAACTGGCTAACTTTGGTCCCTGATTTGTCAACTTTTAGAATTGTATTTTATTCTTGGATTCGCTTATATTAAACCATACGACTTTGTAAAAAATTTCATGGAGTGCAACCCTTCGGGTTCCGCAATTGTTATTAATAGCATGTTCTAAAAACGAAGGACGGTCTTGATTGTTATTGTTTACAACATTTATTTAAACGAAATAAAAATGAGTGCATTCAAAAAAACTGATGCAAAAATATTCTGTTTGGGGCCGCACTACAATCTTAAAAACATACAACTGGCTACCTTGGACATTTCTGTGACTTCAGTCTGACGCCTTCCAAGTTAAGGTGATACTCATTGAAGAGCTATCTTAAACCCTCCAATTAAAAAACGTCCACATCCCAAAGTGTGATCAGTCATCTGATGCAGTTATCAGAAACAGTTAAACTTGCTGTGTTTTGTGCAAACAACTGGGTGTGGGAGTGTCGTTATGCCGATCATTTAAATCACCCTGAACCTTTGGTGAGGTCAGTGTATAGATTTCATTTCTATTACACCTTCAGACGTATTTGACTGAATTGCAATCACCCTTGCCAAACTGACAAACCGTTTAACTCCATTCCGCACAGAATAGACATGAAGGCTTTTGAAAGGATATGTAACGATTCAATATAAAGGTCAAACAGACTTTAGAGACAAAAGTTGGATCTTCAATCATGGCTTAGGCCACCCCTTATTTTTGGGGCGTGCGCAGAAAGTATAACTATGACTGAATCCTCCTACACATCTTTTTCTCTTCAGGCACAGCTGTTCAACGCCTCGGTCATAGAAGCAGAGCAAATAAAAAAAGCATGGACAACATTTATAATAGACCACTTCTAAGGGCCTAACTAAGCAAATAGAACGAATAAACGACTCGTTCGTACTTTACGTTTGGTGTTTGCTAGTTTCGCAAGCACAAACAGATCTAGCATAACTGATCCATCTACTGGGATTGATGCACAAAAACAATACTTAGCAAATTTAGAGGCCGCCATTATTCAACAGTTGATTTACCTCAGTATAAAAAGTACCAAAATGTTTTAACAATTTTGTCCAAGATCGCAAAGTAGACTTTGCTGTTGGCCTGTCATTCATGCTGCCTTCTGACTCAGACTCCCAAAAGGAAAAAATACGCACCAATAATAAACTACAATAATGAAAATCTTGGTCAGGCGATGAACAGAAGTCGGAAAAAACGATATAAATTCTGACCAGTTAATATTGCAAGCAGTAAACCAACAAGTCGACCGCCCCCAAGAAAAGCCATCCAATCCCCGTGTCCAAAGCCCAGGACCGTTGAAGTCAAAAAATAATGACCATGAATATGAAAAGACAGCGACTTTGTATTGGATTAACTGCCTAGGATTACTTGTTCTTTATCTTACTAAAGATTAACCCAACATTATGAGAACTATTGCCCATAAGTCTCGTCCCATAAAGCCAACTACTCGGCCTGCAGTAGACAAAAGCCAGCTAACAACACACCCTAATATACCGCGTAAAGCGTCCACGCTTACCTGGCCTAATTTTTTTAATAAACCCGCAAGATGATCAAGCTGTTTTAGTAACCCATGAATTATCAGCGGTGATGGAGGTGAATGGCGGTGAGGCAACTGGCCTGTGACCACCGCCACCTGTAATTGCCATCATCAGTGAACTATTGCAAAACCTAAGGCCGTTATAACGCTTGCTAATGTGACTCCATTGCTCTCTAAACTGTGTTTTTTTTTCGTATCGTTCTGCTAGTGTCGTGTCTTCATATAAAATTCCTTTGATCGTTTCTCATTATTCTGCTCACTTGATTCGTAATTGTTTCTTCGTTAGAGACAACACTTCTATTCTTGGCTGATCTTCTTGTTCCCGAGCTTTAGTCTTTGTGGGTTATTCTTATCTTAATATCATGGCCCTAAGTTGGCGTCATCACCTCAACGGAGTTTTTTTCTTTTCTCTTTTATATCTCATCTAGTTCACCTTCCAGTTTTTGCTAAATTGTTTTAATTCGCCTCTGATGCTTCTCAAAGCATGATCAAGGCCGCTATTTCTCGCAAGGGTACGTGGGTCGGTAATAGTTTGTTATGCTGTTTTCTTCTGAAAAACAGGTTTCTGCTTCTATTATTTTCGTCTGGCTGTTTGACATTAAATCTTTAAGTTCCATTTTTGGCATTTGGTTATCTGTTGGGGATCTTGTAGTGTGTTTTGAGTTTAGAAACTACTGCCTCTCTACGTCTAATTGGTTTCGAAATGCCAAGGCGATTCGATCGCCCACTTTAAGTCTTTGTTTAATTGTACTTATGCCTACAAACTTTGTGGGGTCCGTTTATCTGTAAGCGTAACACGTTGTCCTTGATCGTTTTTTCAAATACAAATGGCATTTTTTGTTTAATTCAAAATCATCAGGGGCTAATAAATTCGGGAGGTTCTAGGGCCTAAACTTTGGTAAAATGATCTGACATTAGGTTCTGTTAATTCATGCCACCATTGATCCGTTGAGCGATGCGTATCAAAGGAGGTCCATTTCACTCATGTCGTCTCAGGATCAAAACTCATAATCTTCCTTCACCTTCAATTCCTGCCATGTTTTTAAATACTTAACTTTTTATTTTGTTTTATAAAAAAGTCGCAAACATAGGTTCAATTCTTGACCCGCATAGAAGACTGAAAGAGCCCTTTGGTGTGAAGGGAAATAAACGGAATATTAAATTGTTCCAAATAATCCATCTACTATTGAAGCAGATTATCAGAATTCTTACTGTCAATTTCCAGACCTAAGGAGCAGATGAAGTGATTGAGGCCAGGCCTCTGCGGCGACTTACTTTCATAATAGAACTCGAATCAACAGACACAAACAGGACATTGGTCCAGATCTGGACGGGCAATCGATAAGAAAATTTCTATAAAACTTGAGGGGCAAGAAACTAGTTTCTTTAGCACAATGACAGACAGTATTTTTTAAACCTATTCCCTGATCTATGGCTAACACGAATGAAAGATTGATCTTGCGTTTCAAGGAATCGAAATAATTGAAGCACTAACACAAAGAATAGGCCGCTGCAGATGCTAAAGACGGCACGAAAGTATGTAGCTGTAAGTTATGCGTTTGGAAATCGCTTGTTCAATCCCCTTGGATTTTGAGTGTTAAGTGCGCTTGCCCCATACTTCAAGGAGCATTAAAAGACAGATTGTCCACATATGAACTAACTTTTCTGAAATACAAACTGTTAATAAATCTGAAGACAAACACTAGCAAATACAGTATTCTTGACATTTCGTGAGTTTGACGTTGTTTAGTAACCCTCACATAGCACGGCTGATTGAGCAACAATATCAGTCAAAATTACATTCTATTACGAAAGAGTGATTCACCATTCTACACATCATAAAAGCAGGCAGACACTATATGGGAATTTTAGTTTTAGTGTCTCAGCAAGGATCGCTTAAATATTTTATTGCTGTGCGAGATGAAGAACCATTCGAAAAGACCAACTGAAAAGTTTCTTAATCAAAATAACGAAAAGTGCGAATGTACAATTGAGGGTAGTCCTAACCAAATCTACGCCTAACGGCTTAACAACCTTATCAACATTTTGATGAAATAAGAAAAACTGTTTGGCGCGGGAGGTGTAGAACTCCCAAACAGTAGACCTTGTGTCTAAAGATCTCATTCTTCACAGTGTTTAGACTCGATGAATTATTTAAACAACGAAATACTGTTTGTGGATGACCTAAGGCAGAAACAGAGGTATTCAGTTTACATGGAATGTGAGACGCTGTTAAAGACGAATAACATAGCAAATTGACAAAGAAAAAGAATGAACGATAACCACTTATGTGTATTGTTTTTTGAATATAGATGCGCAGCCTGAATATTCAAGAATAACAGATTAAAAGATATACATTACGAAAGTTATTTTGTTATTTTATAAAAAGCATGTTCTGTGTAAGCTTATCCAAAAGTACTACAGTCCAGAGTCGCCAAAAAAGAGATAGTAGAAACCCCTGACATAAAAAACCTCAGATTAACAACATTACCCAAAACAACAAAAACTAGAGCAGACCTTTCAAAATACAGCAAATCCAGACGAAGGTTATTCTGCTGCCTGTAATTATTTACATATTTAATAACTGGAGCATCACTATAAGGTGCACTAATCGGCAGGGACAAGTGTTGGTCTCTTAGCAACAGGTGTTGGGCATCTCGTTAGCTTTACCGCTAGGCGGGGTGTCTTTAGTCTTGCCTGTGATCATAGCTGTAAGTGCTGCTAGCAAAAATTAAAAACTTACTCCAAAAGCACACAGCTATGGTGTTCCAACCTAAAAACAGCTAAACTTAGTTCCTGCAAACTGACAATAAATAAAGCACTAGCTGACTCGCACATCACGGATAAAGAATTTATAGTCGTTTACAGCCGATTTTGATGACTAAAAAGACAAAAGTTTGATCTTCAAAAAAAGGAAAGGGCAAGTTTTTCCTCAACAGCCAGACACACGAGCAGATAAAAAAGGAATGTTTAAAAAAAGTAAACGAGACATTAAACTCCTGTTCTAAACAGCCACAGTAACAGACCGTCCAAAGGGCGTTTTATTACTTTAGTTTTATGAGAATTCCAGCACAAAAAGACCATTGATATTGATTCTGATTAAGACGACTTATGGAGGTTGTTGTATTTTTTTTAAATTTACTATAAATAGTTCAGTTAGAAAAAAGAAAACTTACATGGCAAAGTTATATGAAGGACCAGATCGAATTGTTTGAAGAAACTCGAGAAGGAGCGTTTACAAGAGCTTTAAAGATAATTTAAGTCTAAAGCTCATTGCATTCAGCAGCGTGAGGGCAAGTGTTTGCACATGCTATTTCTCAAGTTCCAAGTAAACTAACAAGAGACCCACCAGTTAAAGTCATGTTAGCTTTTAATCGACTATATAAAGGGGGGGGGGGGGCAATTAAAATGAAAGAAAATCTAGAAGTCTGGGTGCTCAACTAAACAACAGTTATTCTTTCTCATATGACTTAACACTGGTTGGGCAGACCAAATGCTTACCCACAGTTTGATGCTGCCGCTGAAGAAGCCAAAAAGAGAGGCTCTGGGTGGTCAGAGGCGAAGTCTTAGAGATCAGATTGATACAGGCTAATATGCACCGATTGTAGGCCAACGTCTCACATTCCACTACTCCAGCATTATGTTGGCAAAAAGGAGCAGTTCTAAACAAAAGAATTTCGGACCGACAAATGTTTTAGGTGGTGTGTTTCTCGCAAACCTGCATAACGTCCGCAAAAAAACCCAGAGAAAATTATCTACCTATGAACCTTACATCAATGATCTTAACTTGAGAGGAATAATCCTTTCCTTTTAGCGTGGACAAAAATTGATCAGTTTGAAGAACAAAAACAAACCAGTAACTTTAATGTAATACACAGTGGTCTGAAGAAAACAAGTTGGTGCCTATTAGAGTGTCTAAAGACAGCCCAACAATAGGTGATTCGGCGCAAAGCCATGTGGACTTACTACTGATTGTTTTCATCCGCAGGGCTACCACATTACACATTGATACGAACAAATGAGTAACGTAATGCGGCACTACTTCAAAAATCATGGCAAAATAAATTCTGTAGAAAATGTTTAACAAGAATTCTCATCCTGCTCCAGCCTCGCTTGAACTATAAAACCAATGTAAAATTCTGTAGTCTGTAATACAGAACTCAATTACGCCCCACCTGGATCTAAGTTAGTTTTAAGAACTGGAAACGGCTGCAAACAAGTCCATACGTTATTTACGCAGACTTCGAGTCGCTATTGTGCCTATGAAGGGCCCACCCCACAGAAACTTTCCAAAAACTTTCTTAATGAGTAATCACCAGATTTGTTCCTATGCTTATTATCATTGTTAGCGCTCGGATGGTGTCCATCTTCCGAACCAGAATTATATAGAGGACCAGATGCAGCAGAAACATTCTTAGCAATGCATGCATTATATTAAAAACAAGTGCGTAACGCCTGTTCTAAGAAGCTAAACTTATCTGAAATCATAATGACAGCCCGAAGACCAAGAACAATATGACTCAGCCACACAGTGTTGGATTTGTGGCGGCGGCTGTTGCCAGACGTTTTAGGCCTCATCATCATACGCCGAGATCCACATAAGGAAGACCATATCACATTAGCGAAAGTTCAGAGGAGCAGCGCACAAGTAAATGCAATCCTCAAACTAAAGTTTTGATCCTAAGACAATGAAGCACGCCCATCTTCTTTCACTAACATTCGAGTTCGACTTCTCATCTAGAATGCAAGAAGCATACAGCGACTCCAGGTTTCATTCATTGCACAGTCATCAAAAACTACAATCGTTTTCACTTAGATACATGTCTTTTTATGACTCTATCAACACCGATGGGATCAATAGAGGCGCTGGCTATGTCCTTAAAGTCCGGCCCAATAACAGAAGAATGTTTTGACCCCACTCCTTGTTAGAAAGGGTGTTTACCCCTTAATGAGTACATGAAACAGTTGGGGAAAGTTTGACGAAGATACACTTCCACCTAAAGATGCTTCTTTTCTAGTCCACAGAGGAAAGGCTTCAGTGATTCTGATTACCACAATGCTCAAGATGCGTAGGCAGAATATAGATTCTAAAACGATGGGGAGACTACATGACTCATACTTGATAGCCGTACGTTTTGTTTGTTGGCGGACGTCTTTGAAATTACAGAAAGACCTCATGAAACATATATAGCCTGGATCCACCATCTAGATAAACATTTCTGCGCCGGCAATGCCGTTGGGACGCTTATTCTAAAAGATAACTGTATACAGATAGATTTATTGTCAGATTACCAATGGTTCAGATGATTGAAAACGGATTGCGGGGAGGAATTAGTATAGGCGTTCGCATCATTACTGTAAAAGCAACAACAAATACCTAGAGATTAAGCATCCAAGTAACAAGGTCTAACTATCTCATGTATTTTAGATGCAAACAATCTGTATGGTTGGGCTATGGCGCAATCACTCCATTACGTAAACTTTAAACTGTACACGGCGGCTGCGATAATATTCAAAGGCATTAAAGTGGTTGAAACCAGTTTAACGCCGATCAACAGCGGGCTTTATTCTAGAAGTTGACTTATAATATCCTGCATGAACCTCCATGACATACTACATAATGACTAGCCAATAGCAGCACGAAGTCTAAAGATAAATCCAAGAGAGCCGCCTAAACTTGTGCTAATCTCGAGAGGCAAAAAAAATTACTGTCTGTCATTACAGACTTCTACAATTTTATTTTAAGACATGGTTTTTAAAGTTGAGAGCTGTTTCATCGTATAATTGCTTTTGATCAAACAACATTCATGACCATACATCATGAGAACTCTGATACTTAGAACGAAATCCACAGATGCTTCAGAAAAAGACTTTTGTCAAGCTGATGAACAACAGCTGATTTCGGAAAGACTATGGAAAATCCCCACACAAGCGTAAAGATGTCAGATTGTACCAAAGAGAATGAAGCAATTAAGCTGACTTCAAACCTAATTATCAGGACTCTAGAAGATTTCATGATGGGCATTTTTGCATAATGATGAAAAAAAGAAAGTCAAAATGACAAACTGGTATTTATCGGGTTTACTGTTTTAGAATTATCAAAGCTTTTCAAATGTTAGAATTTCTTTATGACTTACTTTAAACCTTGTATCCAGAGTCAGAGTACTTTATACACAGATACAGATAGTTATGTTTTTTATATGAGTATCCTTACTGAACGATCTATCTATAAAGACATGGAAGTAAAGTAGCTAAAGGGCATGCGGGATGGTATGATACATCTGATTACCCTAAAGATTCCGCCTTTACATTCATACTGTAATAGAAGGTTTAGGAAAGATGAAGGATAATATTCATGGAGGGGTGATAAGGAGTTTAATGGTTTAAGGTCGAAAATGTACAGTATTTCGAGCCAGGAAAAAACCAATTAAGAAGCAAAAGAATATCCGCAGTGTCGTGCAGTCAAAAATATCACATGACACTACAAAAGAAGCATTGTTATGACATAAGACTTTTCAACATGACTTAACGTAAAACACGCATCTAATCTACATAGATCAACACAACTGTTGTAACAAAAAAGTCATTAGATAAACAAACACTAAACGAGTACTTTGTTTAAACCAGAGTTTTCATATGCAAATCGGGCACTGGAGCACAGCATAAACAGAGGGTTTTATATTTGTCATCACTTTAATATACAGATCAATCATATCTTCATCCAATTCACTTAAACTTTTTTCACAGTTGCTTTGATGTGCTCGAATTTTTTTTATTATTTCAGATATTCTTTCCCAATCAAATTCCTGAGATTTTGGTGTAGGTAAATCTGGATGTTTTAGCATCATCTTGATGGAATCTTCGCAAGTGTTTCCTAATCACAGAATTAACATATCATCATGATTCCCGTATCAATGCTAGGTCTCTTTCTTTTATCATTCTTGTTTCGTTTCTGAGCTTTCCTTAGCTTCCACTTTTAGACCTCAAATATATTTATGTAAATTAAAAATTAACCATTTGCAACTGGAACTGTGTCTGCGGGATTATCTGACAGTCTTCCTTCACAAAAGATCCTTTGAGGCTGGTTGTTTTGTTGTGTCAGTTTCTCGTAAATAATACGCGGGGCGGATTCAATTTTATAATTCTTTTTATTTCATATGGATCAACACTCCAAACTGGATCTTTTGCCTGATGCGAGTGTCCCTTCTCTGCTTATCCCCGTAATAAAGTACTTACTTTCACTCAAATCGGTAAATAGTTTTGCCGGATGAACTGGCGTCTCTTAAACAACATTTATTGTTTGATTTTTTGAATTGCTTGTACTGGTTTTTTAGCCTTTTAAATTCTTCATTATTCATTGCGCGCCAAACTGAGGGCACAATTCTAACCATTCTGGTTGCGAGATGTCGAATCAGCTCTCGTGATAATGGTAGGAAAAAAGTCTTTCAGATAACTGTTTGTTAAAGTTTTTCAAACTAAAGCTGTGATCTGTGAGAACTCCTGGGAGGCCTCTTTCTAAATGGTACTTCTATGTTTTAACAAATAATTGATTCACTCGGCTTTTAAATTCTTTTCCCACATCGACTTGAATCATGCGAAGGATAAGTTTAAGGGCTCTCGATGGTATACATTTGTATGGCAACAGCAACAGCAGAAGCACTCTTTTGTGTTCATGGTACCGCATCATTTGTAGCTTGATGCTATGTCATGACTGTGATGCGGTCACTTAAATCTTTTCTCAATTCGTAATCATGGTAAATCTAGAAGATCCCATTTGATGGTGGTTGTTCGTATTGTATTCACAAGGTGGGTCCTCTGTATTCGTCTAGGTGGCAGTAAATAAATTTGGCCAAATCGCTTGTTTAGATTACCATTCCGTTGCTGTTTGTTTTCACTGACTCCTCTCCCTGCTTGGCTTTTTTTTTTAGCTTTTTAATTGCTGTGATTCCCTTCAATATCCTTTCGGTGAATAATAGATTTGTTCATCTTTTATTCAGCCAATATTATGTCGCAACAAAATAGCACAAATCGGTCATTATACAAAGACGTTAACACGATGTCTTGCATCTTTTGTTTTTGCCCTGGATGGCTGATAAAAGTCACTGAATTTTGGTGGGCGTAATGTCTGCGATTGGTTTCGCCTGTTACAAGATAATAATACTTTTATTATTGCTGATCAACCGCTTTAAATGTGTTTAAGCTGCATGTCCCTGTTTATTTTCAGTTTGTCGTTTAATAAAATCTAACTGCTCAATCTCTGCTTTTCCATAGTTATCCTAGTGGCAGCCTGCTCAGTTGCTCCATCAGCGTTGTTATGTCCTTTTTTCTCTTCCGTCCATCCCGTAGTTTAACTAAACGCTAATTACTGTCCCAGCTAAAACAAGCGCATGTAACCACAGAGCGCCGCTATCATCATTACGAATGAAGCCATTTTTTATGAAATGTATTTTATTTAATTTTACATATTTATACTGTCTGGAAATTTATTCTTGCTTAACTAGACAATCTTTCGTAGCAAACGCAGCTGTAATGATAGCAATATAGCTTTGCGATCCTCAAGTCTAGTTTGCCAAGATCTGCTGGTTTAAATTTTTAACAAGCTTTACCACATTGTGTATCCTATACTTAGGCCTCAAATAACAGCAGAAATGGTATACAAGATTAGTAACAGTCCTTTTCGGGCGCTCAGTTTTTAAAAACAAAATAATAATTTTATTTCGTAAGAAAACACGACAGCGATCGATCTGCTAACATTCTGAACGATGATTACAAATGAAACCAGGTTGATGACCAAGCTATAATGCCTCAAAGGAAAGGCTGTATCCTTTAGGCAGCATCGTCGGAAAAAAAAAACAGTTCCTCGGAATGATTCAGCTAAGAACCAGTCAACAAATGTCTGCCCACAAGAGATTGTAAAGTATCATAACAGGTAGAAGCGCAACTACAGGATCAAGAATGTGAAAAAGTGGTTGGAAAACAGTTCTTTTAGTTTTCTACACTATAACAATCGTAGATTTGCTCCATTGATTCTGAACAAGATTTAATGTATGATTTAACGCAGGACCAGTTTTAACAAAGTCATTAGAGTCTCTAGGATGTGATCTATATACAGATTTTGGGAACATTATTGTCGCCGCTAATCATGGGATTAATTACTTTAATCATTAGAATATTGTTTCCCTAAAAAATGAATCCGAGCCAGAAATCTGACAGAATCAGAAAACATGAAATCGGGTGGAGAAAGTGATCTAAAAAGCGCCATCATCTGGACGCGTTTTGCAAGCAGGAATAACGATTAGCCCTCAAGATGAGCAACAAACAACTAAATTAAAGGTACTAGCACAGAATGAAAAAGTGCCAGACACAGCAGCCAATTCTGTTTTTACAATGCAGCTATAAAACAACACAGAACAAGTTGATTCCAAGGCCTACCAACAACAGGTTTGCCTACAGTCGCCAACGTCTTCATGGAATATTCTTAAAGCAAATTGTGGCATTTTTGGCGTGTTGCTGGAGGTGGGTATTACGGTTATAAAATATATAAACAAAGACAGCTAAAAACCAAAGCAGTCAAAAAAACTCAACCCACTAAATACAGAAACAACAAAAAAGCATGCAGAACTGCCTACACAACAAAATTCTTTTTGATCCATTTCAGATGCAATAATACTTTATGATCTTAATAAATAAATTATAAGTTACTTAAATAAGACTTGGTGTACTTAGGGGATGACTTAGTTATGATCTGGGATGACTTTGAGTAAGAAATTAGAATGACTTGAGGATAACTTGAAGAACTTTAGAAGTGACTTGAGGATAACTGAGTAAAACTTAGGAAGTCGACTTAAGTAAGAACTTAGAAGTGACTTAAGTAAGAACTTCTTGAGGACAACTTGAGTAAGAACTCTAGGGGGACTTAGTAACTTGAGTTAAGAACTAAAAGTGACTTGATGTGTGCATGCGTTGGTGGGGGTGGGCGGGTGGGGTCTGGGGGTTGGGTAGGTGGGGGTGTGCCGAGTCTACCTCCCTTAGTGTCCGCACATAGCAAGTACAGCAGTACCGCAGCCCCTTGCTACTAAAATAGAGGACGTTCACAGGCATAACAGCTATTTAGCTAGTAGCAGTCACAGGCTAATTTTTAACCGCAGCCTCTTGCTTCACTACATAAGCGTTCACGGCATGAACTGCTATTATAGCAAGGCGGATTTTTACTGCAGTCCCGTCTTGCTACTAATATCGGCATTCACCGGCATGAAACGGCTATTTATAGCAAGGCGGATTTTACTGCAGTCCTCTTGCATACTAAAAGATGGCGTATGCTGACGCGGCATTGAACGGCTATTTATAGTAGCAGTCAGTAAGGCTAATTTTAACCGCAGGTTGCCTCCACAACAAAGAGTTTTCATTAATACTTCCTTCATCACCAACAAAAAAAACAGCGCCAATTTTTTAGAATAGGAATATTTTCTCAAAAGGCAAAAGCTTACAAAGTTATCAACATCTCTTTCAATATCCCCGGCTAAATCTCATGTCTTGAATCACAAGCTTCAAGCCGCTGGTGTAGTTTATCAATAGTTAGTTCTCGTTTTTCTTTCTCCTCACCTTCCAAAAAACAATACTTTCTCTTTAGCTTAGGCAAGTAAAGAACTGGGCACGCCTGGATTTTCTTTTGTTTAAATACACCGCATACAGCTGTAAAAAACACATGATCGCCTTTTAGCAAGAAGCTGTTCTCGTGTGAACAAACACATCCCGTCTGCATTGAAAATCCATAGGCTAAAACTGAGAGGCGCTGGTTGGGGGGCGTTGGTTCGAGATCGTCAATGTCCGGCTCACAGGCGAGCTTTCGAGAATGTTCTTTTCTAATTGCGCCAGGTGAGCGCGCAACCCGCCCCGCGTGGAGGTTGGAGTCCAGCTAATTACAGCAACATTACAGTCAGCTGACACCCACCGGATACCCCCTGCTACAATCTACACAACCCTGTAATTAGTCCTGCGTGCACATGTCTCGGTCAAGCCATACATGATGTCCAGATTAAGTAGGATTTTCCACTCTATGTTTGTTGTCGTGTACAGAGACGCTTGATTCTGTATGTGTGAAAAGATGTTATGAAAATGATCAGGAAAAACGCAGGATTAAAGCAAAAACTAAAATCTGAAAAGTTTAGTAAATTAGTATTGAAAAACGGATATCCACTACACAGCTATGCATGTTTGTAAAAAATCGTTATTTTTTGTTTATTGCAAAATATGTGATGGATTATCATTTTTTAATTCATTTGTTGAAGCTTTACTGTCAGAAACAGTAAAATGTTTATTCGACATCAACAGCTCGAAACTGAGTTAGAGCTGTTGCGCTTAGAATGAACATTTTTACTGTTCTCCTCGGTGGAAAAAATCAGGAATGCAATTAAATCTTATTTGCTTCTGATAAGCATGGGACGGCTGTTGTGATGAGAGAGAGAGAGAGAGAGAGAGAGAGAGAGAGAGAGAGCATATGTGAGTGTGTGTGTGTGTGTGTGTGTGTGTGTGTGTGTGTGTGTGTGGTGTGTGTGTGTGTGTGTGTGTGTGTGTGTGTGTGTGTGGTGTGTGGTGTGTGCGTGCGGTGGTTGAGAGAGAAAGAGAGAGAAGGAGAGAGAGAGAAAGAGAGAGAGAGAGAGAGAGTGTGTTTGGTGGTGTGTGTGTGTGTGGGTGTGTGGTGTGAGTGTGTGTGTGTGTGGTGTGTTTGGGCGAGTGTGTGTGTGTGGTGTGTGTGTGTGTGTGTGTGTTGTGTGTGTGTTGTTCAGCTACGTTCAAGTTTTCAAAAGATTATATTGAATAAAGTTTAATTTTGTTTCGTTCATTCTCTAGCTGTTCTCGCATGAAACATATGTGGGGGCAGAGTGTATGGGACGCAAGTTAAATACATCCCTTCTAGTGGGAATGCCTCATTGTCTCTCGCCTTCTCTCCTCTCCTCACTCTGCTTCTCTCCCATCTCATTCTCTCTCTCTCTCTCTCTCTCCTCTGTCTGTCTGTCTGCTCTCTCTCTCTCTCTCTCTCTCTCTCTCACTCTCTTCTCTCTCTCATCTCTCTCTCGCTCCCCCACCTCTCTCTCTCATTCATCTCTCTCTCTCTACCTCGCTCTCTCCCATCTTCTCCTCTCTCATCTCCATTACTCACCTCTCTCACTCTGTCTGTCTCTCTCTTCCTCCTCTCTCTCTCCTCTCTCTACTCTGTCTGTCTGGTCCTGTCTGTCTCTCTCCTCTCTCTCTCTCTCCTCCGCTCTCTCTCTCTCTCTCTTCATCCTCTCTCTCTCATCTTAAGCAAATCTCCCTCTCTACGTCATCTCTCTCTCTCTCCCTCAATCAATCTCTCTCTTCTCAGTCTCTCTTGGTGCGTGTGTGTGTGTGTGTGTGTGTGTGTGTGTGTGTGTGTGTGTGTGTGTGTGTGTGTGTGTGGTGTGTGTGTGGGTGTGGTGTGTGTGTGTGTGTGTGTTGGCATTTGTGCTCAGAAGATTTGGTGTCAATAAAGCGGCAGTCGTTTAAAAGCTGTAGATGTTGCATAGACTCGCAAGGGAGTAAGAGTTTACACCTACTTGGGTTTATTAACCACTGTTTTACTGATCACTCTTCTTATGATGTCCTTGTTCCACAATATGATCATATCTTTATAAAATAATGTTTACTTTTTTGTAATTGATGTGCACCCGTTAGATACAGTCGCAGCATTAAACTCGTCTTGTTCTGTAAAAAACATTGTATTGTTCTCAATTTGTTACTACCAAACCTAGCTTCAACCTGGTAAAATGCATTAGCTGAGTTTTACATTCTTTTAGAGTGAAATCCTGAAAAGATAACCAAAAGATTCCGTTCGATAGTTTTGCAAATAGATTGTATATGAATACCTGGCATCCATGTTTTAATTTGTCCAGGATTCACAATCGTCATCGATCAGAACATTAATAAGACAGAGAAAAAAAGAATCATATGTTCAGAGAAAATTAATATAAAAAAAAATGTCCAGAAATTTAATAGCATTAGATAGCATAAAATTCCTGACCTAGAAGCTGTACATCAGCCAACATTGCAGAACATTCCATTCAGGGCTGAAGGAATGAATGGACTGTCGTCTTCATTGTAAATAGTTACCTATCCTAGGGCTTACCACTGCAACTGTTCTTTACAAGGTTCAGAACATTCATTCAGGGCTTAGACCATGAAAGGACTGGCGTCTTTCATTGTAAATATTACAAACTCTGGTGCTTACATACTGCAGACTGTTTTCAAGGTGCGCGCCAAGGGCAATCAAGAGACAAGAGTAAAATAGTAATCAGCGTTTGACTTCGCTCCTCCACCCAGGACATTAACTCCCTAAGCTTTCGCCATTCACTTGACACTGGTCAAGAATCTATCTACAGTCTCTTCTGGTTACCTATCTATCTAAACATGTCTATCTATTTGCTATCTATCTATCTAATCTATCTAACTATCTATC
>CM031625.1:2246943-2262195 GCA_018398815.1 Conus ventricosus | reverse complement strand
GTGTAGAGAGATGCGTAAGGCAACAGTTGAGGATGGCTCACATCTCACATTCCCGTGACGTCACCCGTTGCTGTTGCCGTTCACGTTGCAACAAAAAAAAAAAAGAAAGAAAGAAAGAAAGGGGAAAAAAGTTTTTAAAAATCTGGAACTCTTCACACACACACACACACACACACACACACACACACACACACACACACACACACACACACACACACACACACACGCACGCACGCACGCACGCACGCACGCACGCACACAAACACAGTGAGGATGTTCTTAGTAGTAGTAGTGTAGTAGTGTGTAGGGACGTAATCAATACATAGGCCGTTAAGCCTTTCAATGTCCCTTCGTGTTATTTTACTTTTATGACAGGGTTGAAAATGCATGCAATATAAATTTTCCTTCTTATTCATCAAAGCTTCTAAACTGTACTTTAAATTTCAAGTCTTCATCCAGCAAATTCTTAAAAACATTAGTATTTTTAGCAAATTTAAGTGCAGTTGGCAAACTGTTCCAGTTAGCAATAACTCTGTTACTGAACTTGAATCTCCCCATATTAGTATGAAACTGCTTAACAAATATTTTGCCTTCCGAATTTCTTGTTCTATCTGTTTTAACAGCCTCAAAAAATAGTCCCACTGTATGTTCGTTTGCTGGTGAAATATTTTGAACACTTCAATCAAATCCCCTCTAATACGTCTACCTTTTAAAGAGTGCAAATTTAAGTAATTTAATCTATCTGTATAAGACATGTTTGTACATTCTTGCAAGATTTTAGTAGCTCTTCTCTGTACTCTTTCGATTGCTATTGACTGTCTTTTCAAGTGTGGGTACCAGATTATATTGCCATATTCAAGATGCGGTCTAACCATAGCTTTATATAACTTTAAAAACGTTTCTTTATTTAGGTAAATAAAAGTTCTTTTTATTATTCCAATCATTTGGTTTGCTTTATTTATACACTTTTGAATGTGAGTATCAAAAAGTAAATCTTTATCAAAGATTACACCCAGATCCTTTTCTTCCTCACATTTCTGTACCAGCCTATTTCCACCATCTATTTTCATGTTGTATTCATGTTCTGGATTATTTTTGCCAACATGCAAAACTTTACATTTTTCAACATTAAAATATAGATTCCACTTGTCTGACCAGTTTTGGAGGCAATTTAAATTTTCTTGCAGACTGTTATAGTTATCTGATTTGTCATATATTTTTGTATCATCAGCAAAAATTTTACAAAAACTATTTACCTCATCTGGAAGGTCATTTATAAAATAGTAAACAGTACAGGTCCTAAAATGCTCCCTTGGGGAATACCACTCATAACATCTTTCTCTGTCGACATACAGTTACCCACTCTTACTCTTTGTTTTCTATTTGACAAAAAATCTCTAATCCAGTTTAGCAACTTACCTACTATACCGTATGCTTCCATTTTTTTCAATAGTCTCTCATGCGGAACCGTATCAAAAGCTTTATGGAAATCAAGATAAATTATATCAACAGAGTACTTATTCTCTAGCATGTTAACTAAATCTTCCATAACTTCAAGTAGTTGTGATATGCAAGACCTTTTTTTACGAAAGCCATGCTGGCATACTGCAAACAAATTATTATCAGTGAAGTGAGATACTATGACATCTCTTATAATGGATTCTAGCACTTTGCATGCAATGCAGGTTAAGCTTACCGGACGATAGTTGCCTGGCTCAGATTTTGACCCTTTTTTTTAAAATAGCAGTAACTTCTGCCGATTTCCAGTCGAGGGGTAATTTTCCTGTCTCTAATGATTTATTATAAATCTTACTGAGCGGTACAGCTAACTCCTTACTTAATTCTTTTAGAACTTTAGGTGGTATTAAATCAGGTCCCTGCGCTTTAGACAGATTCAATTCAAACAACTTCTTCTCTACTGCAGCTGAAGTAATTATTATATATGTAACTGAAATTCCATTAGATTTACTACATTCAATAAGATCAGGTATGTTATTTGTATCTTCATTAGCAAAGACACTTGCGAAGAACTCATTAAAACTTCAGCTTTCTCCATATCTGACTCGGCCAACCCTCCTTTACCATCATTTAGAGTATTTACCCCTGTGTTTACTTTTGTACGTTCTTGCACGTATTTCCAAAAACATTTGGGATTTTTTTTACATTGTTCTGCTATTTTACGTTCATAAGCTTTTCTTGTTGATTTGATTTGATTCTTACTCGCCTCCTGTTGATACCATTCCTGTTAACAGCGCAACAGTTACAGGAGTTGTGGTAATGCAAGTGACAAAAAGTGTATTTAAAAAAAAAAGTATCAGCACTCGGGTAACGGACTTAGAATGTATTCTTAGTGGCATGTGGTATAGATCTATAACAGTTTAATGTTCGTAGAAAGCTGTGCACATCAAGGCGACTGGTAACACGAGCGATCTGGAAAACCCACTTCTGCCACCTTCTGAAGAGGAGAGCACGAAGGGAAGTTACTCTCAGCAGTGTTACAGTGTGAAATGGAGGAGGCATCATTTTCTTTACAGGGCTTTATTGTTTGATGCCATCAAACACAAATACTAAGGACAAGAAATGAGTGTGTCATTTATGCACGTTTCCATGGTGACCACTGATTACATGAAAAAAACATTTCAAATGGAGTGACTGATGGCGGCGAACGAAGCAAGATTAGGAATAGAGTTTGTTTAGAACTTACCGCCAATGACATTGACAAACAAAGCACAAGACAAGACACGATGCATTTCAACCACTTGGGTCTTCTTCAGGCGAAAAAATAAATCACATTTAACAGGTGGGACAGTACAAACAACGAAAAACGAAAAAAGAATGAAAAATGACTCATCCGTTGTTGTCCATGTGGTCGGTAGGCGGAAATGACATGGAGCCAGGGGATTATGGGAGAGGAAACGGAGGGGGGGGGGGGGGGGGTTGCGTCAGGGGAGGTGTGTGTGTGTGATATGATAGGGTTGTGTGTCTAGTTTATTGGGATGGTGTGATATCTTTGTGATGGTTGTGGTAATGGTGGATTGATAATAATGGTAAGGGAAAAAAAAAGGGGGGGGAAAAAGGGGGAAGGAAAAATAAAATTAGATTAAAAGAGGAGGGTTCTGAAAACGTATGAAGTGATAAAGGGGGATGTGGGGTGGGTTTGTAGGTGTGTGTTGGGGGATGTGTGTGTGTTGGTAAGGAATTGAAAAATGATGGGGAAGAGGGGAGGGTTTTTGGTATTGTTGGATTTTGACCCTTTGGGGGTGTGTTTTCCCATTTGGCAATGAGAGGGATTTTTGAGTTGTGCGTTCAAGCTTCACTCGGGACTGCCAGAGTCCCAAAATTTGACAGGTCCATGTTGTTTTGGTGGTTGAAGTGTGGGGCGACGGTTTGGGTCGGGGGTGGGGGATTCAGCCGTGTTCAGGATGCTGTTTCAAGTGTGCTGACTTTTCCCCCTAGTAGTCTGCCACACAGCGCAGGGGAGGGCATAATTGTTGGGGCCCTTGAATGGAATCTGCTTTTGAGTAAAGTGTCTTTGGGCCCTGTAAATGGTGTCTGGTTTGTGGGGGAATTTGCATTTGGGTTTGGAGCAGGGTGAGTACCGGTGGTGAGCGGGTTTTGTTCCGGACCGCACGAGGGGTTTTTGGGGTTTTTTGTCACGTTTGAATGTGTCAGGGGTTTGGTTGGAAGGGTTTGGGTTAGAAAATGTCCCAAATTGGTTTGGGGATCCCAGAGGGGGGGTGTGGGGTGGAAAGGGGAGTGGGTTTGGGGGTCTGTCGTTTTGGGTTGGATGCTGGGTGCCAAGCGTGTTCGGTACAGCATGGTGCGCGGGTGCTCTTTGATGAGGAACTGGGGTATCCGCGTTGGGTGAAAAATTGTGCATTTGGCTGTTTATGGGAGTCTTCCTCGGGAGCAGAGCTGCAAAAGGGAGAAATTGTATATGGGAGCTGTCTTTAGTGGTGGGTTTGGGGGAGGGTAGTCTAGGATCGGGCGGGGTGGTTTGTAAAAAGGATTTTGGAAGGCCTTTTTCGGGAGTTGGAGTCTGGGAATTGACCGACTCAAATGGGTGGGAAGTCGGAAGAAAGGGAAAGGGCTGGAAAATTGAAATTGGGTTTGTTTTGGCATAATGGCCCCAGCCCATCATCGATAACCTTTTGTACATTTCGGGTGGGGGCCTGGATGTGTTGATTTGGCGGTTTTCCAAATTTCCCCCAAAAGAGGCAGCATGGCGGTCCCATTTTGGAACCCATTCCAAAACACCACAAATTTTGTGAAAATGTGTGCTCTTTGAATGAAATGTGTTCAGGGTAGGACTAATTCAGGAGTCTGCCTGGGGGGTGGGGGGTGTTGTTGGTGGGGGGCCCTTTTGTAAAGGGAAAAATGTGGGGCCCCTTATCCCATGGGGGGGATGGGGTGTGAGTCACCAGTCAGTGAGAAGGCGGGGTTGAAAAGCGGTCTTGTTTGTGCGGTTAATAGTTGAGTTGGGGGTTGTGCTTTGGGGATGGGGGGAGGCTTGTACTAGGGGTGAAGGGAAGTCTGGAAAATTTGCAAAGTTTTCATGGGGCGCTGCAGCTGAAGCAAGGGTCTGCCAGGTTTCATTTTTGTGTATTTGGGGGAGGGGTAGAAGGGGGGGTTTTTGGGTTTGTCATAATGGGATTTGGCTGTAGGGGGTGATTGTTGGGAGGTTTTTCTTTGTTTGAGAAAACAAGAGTTTCGGGTTTTAGGAGGGGGGGGAGCTTGATGGTTGTAGAAATTTGTTTGGAAGTTGTTTTGTGCTTCCATGTTGTTTTTGTCCAAACTACAATCACCGAAAAAACATTTTCACAATTTTAAAGTACCGATTCTTTTAAAAAAGGTGAAAAAAAATCGCAAAAATTTTTTCGACTTTTTGACAGCTTTGGGGACTTTAAATATACTGAAAAAAAGCCTTCCCGGCCCTTGGAATGTTTTTTTGACATTGCAGAATGCACACGATATTACCCACACAAAAAAAAAAATTAACAACTTTTTTTTGTTTGGGGTTCCACCCCTTTGCGGTCGGCTGGGCTATAAACAATTTACCTTCCTACCACTAATCGTGAGAAGTTAATGTATCCACACCGCACCTTATAAAAAATCAAGCGAATATCAATCGAAGAATTTGGTTCAGATTTGCCAAAAAACCCCACACCAACCCTTCTATACTCACAGCAGGGGTAGAGGGGGGGGGGGGTATTGCCACACGTCGTAGGAGACAAAAATCTAATCAGCCAAAGCGCCGGGTTTAGCCCCTGGCACGGTGCAGCTTTAACATTCATTTTTATGGGGGAGGCTATCCGCATTAAGGGCCCTTGCAATTGCTGTCAACAAAAAAACCCTTTGAAAATTTTTTCTTAGTTTTTTGTTTCACTGTGAACTTGCTTTCTAGAAATTACGTCAAAGGGGGTTCCCCTTGGTTTAAGTTTATGAGTAACCCTATCTTCCCTTGCGGTTGATGCCGACGGTGATGGCCACTATGGGTAAAACGCAAGGGATTTTGGCTGATGATTTTTACAAAAGCGACCAAGAAGGCTCCAAACGTTATACTCGCGCAGGCCCTTTTTACGGCGACCTTGCGGACAACAGGCTCAAAATCGACATTTGACCGCATGTGACTCCCCGGGAAGGGGTTTGTGCAAAGTAAAAGAACTTTCCCACCAAGAAACGTGAAACTTAAATTTGTCGCAGTTTTCAAATCGGAGCCTGCTTGCAAACCAGCACGAACGTCATATTTTGGCACTGATGCCGATATGAATGACGGCAGCTTCATCCACTTTCTTGGGAAGGGGCAATAAAATCCAAAAAAGCCTTCGCATTAAAATTGTCCGCTTTACCATTTTCCACAGTTCGTCCATTAACTTTTTTCCACACGGGAACCTTTTCTCCATGTGGTTTTGCCCGCAAGTTTTTGAAAATGTTCCCAGCATAGAAAATTTCCTTTTGGGCCCGCCCTGTCAAGACATAATCTCTTCACTTTAAAGGCGGGTCCCCCCTTTGCACCCAAAGGAAAAAAAATGGGCTAATGGTGTGCACAACCATACATTTTTTAGGGCCCTAGCCTTATCGCCCACCAGCATCCTTAAAGACACTTCTTTGACAGGCAAAAATTTTCTTTGCAAAACCCAAAGGCACTGTTTCCCTTTTGGGAAAAATAGTTCTGTTCATATTTTCGTATTTTGAACATTCCATCTGACATGAGTAAAAAACCTGATCTTAGAAACCCTTCATTTTCAAAAATGTATAAACCAGTTGAAGTTAAATCAACCCTTTTGCTATCTTTATCCCTGAAATACAACAACATTCAGTACGGTGTTTCTGTTCCCTTAAATGCGGGCACCATCCAGGGGTCCCTGCCCTTTGTACCTTGATTTTGGCACCAGCCGGGGTCCCTGCACCGCTGTTACCTTGATGCTGGCACATGCCAGTGGTCCCTGCACCACTTTACCTTTAGCGGCACCACAGGGTCCCTGCCCATTTTCCCTTTGAAGCGGGCACCATCCCAGGGCCCTGCACCCTGCTCCCTTGATGCTGCCCATGCCAGGGTCCCCACCATTGTTACCTTGATTTGGCTTCAGCCATTGCCCTGCACCATTTCTACCTTATGCGGGCACCATGCCATGGTCCCTGCACCATGCACCTTTTTGCTGGCACCACCCAGGGGGCCCCCTCACCAGTGTTACTGATCGGCACCATCCCAGGGGTCCCTGCACCCTTTTCCTTGACTGGCACCAGCCATGGTCCCTGCACCAGCTTTTCCCCTTGATCTGGCCCATCCAGGGGTCCCTGCACCTTTTTACCTTGATGCTGGCACCATGCCAGGGTCCCCCCCATTTTTTACCTTGAGGGGCCCCATCCCACGGCCCCCGCACCAGTCCACTTTCTTCTCCCCAAACTGGAGTGAAGTGTTTCCAACAAGCCACTCACGTGCCAGGTCAACATAGCTCTTTGACCATGCAAGTGATGAAACAAAAAGAAAACTTTACGGACGGGCGGGTGTGTCTGCAGGTCTGATTTCGATCAACAAAATTTTAGGGATGCATGCACGATTTTTTAAAAATGCACAACACAACCCACTCCCTAACTTTGACGCCGGGCAAAAAACAACACTTTTTTTTGTTTTTAGCGCCTGAGCCACCCGAAAAACAATAATATAAATCAAAAACATCAAAAAGAGGACGCCAACCAGAGACGACACCAAATTGTCTTATAATTTTTTTTTTCACGGGTAAATTTCCCTTTGCCCGCTCCGCACCACAACCAAAAAAGAGAAAGCGATTAAAAATATACAATAAAAAAAAGTTCTTCATTTTCTCCAACAAGGGGTAAATCAACTTTAAAAAACTCTGCTTTCGCCCCGGCATATCAGGGAGTGTGAAATGTGACCATTTGAAACAGTCAAGAAAAAACAGTTCAGTGTTGGGCATGGGACACCCTTTTTTTTTTTCCTCCAACCACACCTATTTCCCCCCCCCCTTCCCCCCTTTCCCCCCCCTTTCTCTCTCTCTCCCTCTCTTCTCCTCTCTCTTCTTCTTAGTTTGTGTTTTTCCGTCACTGAATGAAAAAAACGGGAGGAACTGGATGTAGCCTATCCCAACCGAACTGTTTTTTTGACTGTTTAAAACGGGGTCACATTTCACCTTCCTTGAGCCTTGGGCGGCCGGTTTTAATTTTGTTTTTACCCTTTGTGGAAAAAATGAAAAACCGTTTTTACCTTGTATTATATTATATATATTATATATATATATATATATATAAATATATATATATAATTATTTTTAAAAAAAACGGCTACAACTAGCCGCTGGGCCCAACGACGACAACGAACGACGACGACGACAACGACAGCGATGAAGAGTCGCGCACTAGAGGACGAAACGACGACGTTGACGAAGACGCGACCCAGTGAAGTCAATCCGACACAGGACTAAAAAAAAAACAATTTCAAGGGGGGGGTTTTTCAAAAAAAAAACTAACACCCGGGGGCCCTCTGCCGCGTCCGCACAGAGCGGGGCCCACACAACCCAGCGCGGCCTCGCCAACAGGTCGCGGGTTCAAACACAGGACGGGCTCTGGTTTGGGAGCAGCACGTCTCCAACCCAACGGCCCGGGGGTAGTCGACCCCGGGGCCAAGGCAGGTAGGTGATTGCGCATCGGGGGGCCGACCTCTCCCCCCCGACACGGGGGGGAGAAGGGGGGCTTCAGCTCGGCCCCCCCCCCAAAACAATGGAGCCAGTCCCCCTCATCCAGGAACATTCAACCTGGGGAAACTGATTAATTTCCCTTTGTTTACATGGCTACTATTCACCAAAAGACTATTTTCACTTTTTTTTAGCAAATCCTATTTCACTAAAACTTGAGAAATTTTTCTTTCTTCAACTTAAAAACTTTCCCCTTTTCCGGAATCATAACTCTAAAAATTTCCCCTTTCCGAATCATAACACTCAACTTTCCCCTTTTCCGGAACAAACACTACACAGAAAGGTTTTCCCAATAAACCTTTTCATAATCATTTTCCAAATTGGGGGAAAAGTTTTCCCCCCAGACCCTTTTCAAAAACCATAAATACAATTCATTACACACAATTAATGTTTACTTTCATCACACAAAATTAATTTTGCTTTTCATACGACAAAAAATTTTTTCGTCAATTCACAAAATGTTATTTTTTTTCTTGAACAAAACAAGTTCTTTCTTTTCATTAATCCCCATGTTTTTCTCAAGGGAAAAATGTTCATTTCATTTTCTTGCAACAAAAGAATTTATTTCTTTTCTATAATCACCAGATTTTTTAAAAGGCTCTTTTCAAAAAATTCATTACTTAATATAGTAAGGCAAAGTTTTTCCCAAACACTCTTGTTTAAAAACACCAATTATGTTATTCAAGAGGGGTTAAATCCCATCCACTCTAAAAAAAAAACCGCAAAAAGTCTATGTCGCCACTCGGGAATCTTTATCCGTAGCATAAAATTTTTCCCATTTTCCGAAAACCCAATTAGAATAAACCCCTTTTTTTTCCTCAAAGTTCAAACTATTTAAATTAAAAGAAAAAACAAAATCTTTTTTTTTTTTCGAAGACCATTTCCCTTTTAACACTCACTTCATTTTTTTTCCGAAGTTTCTTTTTTGTTCCCCTACAATAAGGAAAACGAACACAAAAAAATACTTTTTTTTTAAAACAAAACCTACAATGTCGAGGAAAGTTCATCCCTCCAAAGGGGGAATAGGGGTTTTTTGCTAAAAAACAAAAAATATACCGACGCCCCAAAAACACACCCTTTTTTGGGCCGCGGTTTTGGCGTTCCGGTCCGCAGAGAGCAACCCGGTTTTAAACTCCCCCGGTTTTTAACATGCGCCTTTTGGGTCAGTCAGCAAAAATTGTTAAAGGTTTTCCGGACAACTACCCCCGGGTAACCCCAAATTATGAAATTTGTCCCAAGGGGGGAAAACGATCCGCACAAAACCTTTGTGTGTACAAAACCCATACATAAAAAAGCAATGTTTGGTTCAGTTTGATGTTCTTTTTCATTGTTAAGTTCGCAAGAAGTCTCCCCTTTTGAGTAGGGTCTTTTAAAAAAGGATAACATAAAAGAACCCGAAAAATGAACATAGTACATGATTATATTTAGTTTGAATAAAAAAGCCCCTATCATGTTTGGTTTACGGCACTGCACATAGTTTTTGGTGTACGGGAAATGCCCCCCATTCCCCCTTTTCACCAAAAATTCATCCCCAACACCCCGCTCAAATTTTTACACCATTTTTTCTAACTACCTCAACCTCCCCACCCTTACTTCATTTTTCCCTGGTCAAGGGTGGTTGTAATGGCAAAATTTTGAAAAAAGTACTTTGCAGTTTTTCTCCGAATGAACACATTTTTTTCGGTTTGAGTTAAGGGGTGCATAAAACATGTTGGGCAGACCAAAAGATCCCCTCTTGCGCGGGATTGTTACATCCCAGGAGGGGACACCGACTTTTAAACAAATAAGATTCAAACAATGGGGAAAAACACACCTATTTTGGAAACTTCCCTTGTATGTGAACATGAAAGAAAAAAAAATTGTCCCAATACCGCCTAAAGAGAACAGAAGGTTCATAAAATTCAGTGATTTAATAAAAAATAAAAAAAAAACAAACCAATGATTTTAAAACTAAAAAAAAGACTTGGGAATGAAAGCACAATAAAGATGGAGAAATTTTTAAATTCTTTGTACACCCTTTTTTCTGCCCTTTTGTGGGTTTTCTGAGCTTAAATCAATGAAGCAGGTCTAATTGAATCGAATAGAAACCCCCAAAAATGCTAGTAGAGACTATAGTCATTTTAAATAAAAAAAGGGAAAACATCCCATTTAAAACATTGAGGAGATGCTAGCTTAAAATCATTTGAATAAAGGTAAAACATCCCATTAACACATTTAGACTAGGGTTGAATCTTTTAAAAAAAAGGGAAAGACTCCCCTTAACGCATTGAACTGTGCTTTGGCTCTGACTTCTTTTTAAGATTGTGGGTGAACACGTGAAATCTTTTTTTTTAAACTCATGTGGGGGGGCCCTTTTTTTTTTTTTTTGTTGTGTGTGTGGTGTGGTGGGTTGGTGTGTGGGGTTGGTTTGTGGGGTTTGGTGTGGTTTGTGTGGTTGTGTGTTGTGTGTGTGGTGTGTGGGTGTGTGTTGTTGGGGTGGTGTGTGGTGGTTGTTTTTTGTGGTGTGTGTTGTGTGGTGTGTGGGGTGTTGTGTGGTGTGTGTGGTTGTGTGTGTGTGAAAAATTTACATACCCCACCTCCCAAATCTCCTATCACACACACACACACACCACACACACAACCCACACAACCCACACACCACACACACATACACACACACAACACACACACACACGCCGACGCACGCACCACGCACCACGCACGCGCGCATACGCCGCACCCGACGCACGCACGCCGCACCACACCACCAACCCCACCCCACACACACACACACAGTACACACACATTCCCGACTCACTCCCATCATCTGTGCCTTTTCTCTCTCTCTCTCTCTCTCTCTCTTCTCTCTCTCTCTCTTCCCCTTTTCCCTCTCTCTCTCTGTCTGCTTTCTGTCTGTCTCTTTTCCCCTTCTCTCTATGCAGCGCCCCCCTCTCTGTTGTCTGTCCCCTTTTCTGTTTTGCCTCCCCATCGTGTGTGTGTGGGTGTGTGTGTGGTTTGTTGTGTTGTGTCTTGGTGTGTGTGTGTGTGTGTGTGTGTCTGTTGTCTTTGTCTGTCTGTCTTCTCTCTCTCTCTCTTTTCCCCTCCCCTCCTCTCTCTCCCCTTCTTATTTGACAAAAAATAAAGGTACTGTGCACACAAATGTATAACCAAGCTTTTTTGATATGAAAAAAGATTGGATTTGTTGTTATGTGGGCTTTTACTATCGATCCATTTTGACTTCCCTTTTTTAATGTTTTAATGAGAATACATAATGTTTGAAAAGGCACACAAGGAAGATTTAAGACACAATCAAGTGTGTTTTTTTGGAGCACTTTAAAAAAAAAAAAAATTTTCAATTTTTTAAAATGTTTACATTTAAATTTTACTACCTGAGATCCCCAAAAAAGGCATAATAACACAAAAGGAAATATTTCTCCCCTCCCCCGTCCCCTCCCCCCTCCTCTGCTCCCCCCCCCCCTCCCCCCCTCCTCCTCCTCTCCTCCTTTTTTTCTTCTTTTCTTTTATCTTTTTTGCTCTTCTTTTTTTCTTGTTTTTTCCTTTTTTCTTTTTTTTTTTCTTGTTCTTGTTTTGTTGTTGTTGTTCTTCTTCTCCCCTTTCTTTTTTCTTGTTCTTCTTGTTTTTTGTTCGTTCTTGTTTTCTTCTTTTTTTCTTTTTCTTCTTCTTTTTTTCTTCTTTTCTTCTTTTCTTCTTCCTTCTTTCTTCTTCTTCTTCTTTCTTCTTTTTCGTCCTCCTTCTTCTTTCGTCCTCCTTCTTTTTTTCCCTTTGTTCCGAATCATCACTTTAACCTTAAAAACAAGCGACAAAATTTTCACTTTCGTTCACATCCCCTTTATTCCTTTCCGGGGAATTTTTGCAGTATAAAACGACACTAAAAGTGCTTGAACATGAATCTTTTTACCTGAGGAATATTGCAACATACTTCTTCGGACCCCCTGCATTATGTTAATGTTTAAAAAGAATCCCTTTTACACATTTTTTGATATTATTTGCAGTGGGTTTAGTCTAAATTGTTGTGTAGCCATTTCCCCAATAACAAAAGATTCAGTATCAAAACACAAATTAAATTAGTATCAACCAAAAAAAACGTCTTTTAAAAAAACAAAATTTTTAACACTTTGCTAGTTTTGTTTTTTCCCCTTTAAAATACTCTTCATTGCGTGAAAACATTTTTTCATAAAGATGATCCCTATGTAATTTTATTTAGCACAAACTTAAACGTAAGAAAAGGGAAAAAACAGAAGACATCCAACGGCCGACCCTATCTTTTTGCCTATGTTTGAGGAAGCCAGTGAAAGTTGGATTTATCTTTTGGGAAAACCAGTGAGTGTTGATTATCTTTATGAAAGACATGATGTTGGTTCTCTTTTGGGGAAAACCAGTGAGTGTTGGATTTACTTAAAAGCAGTATGTTTGATTCATCTTTATGGGAAAACCAAGGGTTTTTGGTTCATCTTATGGAAAACCACGACGTTGGGTTTATTTTTAGAAAACCCTGATGTTCTTTAGCTTTGGGGGGAAGCAGTGAGTGTTTGGGTTCATTTTATGGAAACCATGGTGTTTGGGTTCATCTTTATGGGAAAAACGAGTGGTGTTTGGATCATTTTTGGGAAAAATATGAGTTCGGATTCATCTTTTTGGAAACAGGTTCCGCGGGGTTTTCGTTGCTTTTTAAAAACCCTGAGAACAAACAGTTCTAAAGCAAATAAAAACTCCAACACAGGAGGGATAGATAGATGTAGAAGTTAATAAAGACAGCAAATAAAAAAAAAAAAAAATAATAGATAGAAGTAGAAGATGATGATAGATAATAAAAGATAAAAGAAAAATATAATAGTTTCTGACAATGATCAAGCCATTATGGAAAGAAGTTTTCCCCCTTTTTTTCGTTGTTTTTTTAATCCCTACAACGAACAATAGTCCCTAAAGCATAAAAATTTTTTCCAAAAAAGGGTAGATAACAGATAATAGATAATAAATAAAGAAGAAATAAAGTAATAGAAAAATAAGAAGTAATGATAGATAATAGGTATAGGTAAAAAAAGGGGACGTAGATAATTCTCTGACCAGGGTCAACTGAAGGCGAAGCTAGGGGTAAAGTCCCGGGGGGAGGCGATCAAACGCATGAACCCCTTTTTAAAATTTCGCTTTTAGCCCTTTGGGTCGCCCTTTTAAAACATCTGCAGTGTAAGCACCAGAGTTGGTAATATTTACAATGAAGACAAAAGTCCCCTTTATGTCTCACCCTGAATGAATGTCGAATTTCGCGTTAACTTTTCATCAGGAATTTTATGCATTGTGCATTAAATTCTGGATTTTTTAAATATTAATTTCGAAAATATGATAATTGTTTTTTTCTTTTTTATTAATGTTTGACAGAATTGTGAATGCGGCATAAAAAAAATGGATGGGCCCGGGAGTAAATTATTTGCAAAACTATAACGCATGCTTTTTTTTAACTTTGTCAGGGTTTCCACTAAAGAAATGTAAAAACCAGCAAAGCTTTTTTTCCCCCGGAAGTAGGTTTTTGGAGAACAATTGAGAACAACAATAAAAAAAAGTTTAAAAACAAAAGAGTTTAATGCTGCGACTATCTACGGGTGCCATCCATTACAAAATAACATCTATTTTACAAAAATAGACTTTTGTGAAACCAAAAAAAATCTGAAATGAGGAGGATCAGAAACAGTGTAACAAACAAGTAGGTTAAATCTTAACCCCCTTTGGGGAGTCATTCACATCTACAGCTTTAAACGACTGCCCCTTTGACACCAAACTTTAGCACAATCCAAAAACAAAAAACCACACCACACCACACACACACAACACACACACAACACGCAACACACACACACACACACAACCCCACACACACCCACACACAAAAAAAAGAAAGAAGAAGAAGAGAGAGAGAGAAGAGAAGAGAAGAGCAGACAGACAGACAGACAGAAAAAGGCAGGGGAGAGACGAGAGAAAAGAAAGAGAGAGAGAGAGAGAGAGAAGAGAGAGAGAAGAAGAGAGAGAAAAGAGAGGGGAAAAGAGAGAGAAACAATTTAGGGTTTTCCCCCTAGAATAGTACAAACTTGCCCATACACCTACCCCCCCATATTCAAGCGAGAAAACCTGAGAAAGAAAGAACATAAACAACTTTTATTTAATAACTTTTGAAAAATTTAACGTAGCTGAACAACACACACACAACCCCACACACACCCCACACACACACACACAAAACACACACACACACACCCCACAACCACAACACACACACACACCCCCCACACAAACCCACCACACACACACAAAAAACACACACACACCCTCTTCCCCTCTCCTCTCTCTCTCCTCTCATTTTCTCCTTTCTTCCTCAAAAAACACACACACACCACACACACACACCACCACACACACACACCACCACAACCACACACACCACACCACACACACAAAACCCCACCTGCCCCTCTCTCTCTCTCTCTCTCTCTCTCTCTCTCTCTCTCCTCTCTCTCCTCTCTCTCCTCCCCAACAGCGCCCCTGTTTGCAAAGCAAAACAGATTTATTTCATTTTCCGATTTATAAAACCCCTACCCCTCCCCCAAAATTCGCGCCCAGTGCTTTCCATGGTAGACAAGATATAAATCATTTCATTTGTTACCTGCCATTAGATTTTTGTTTTGGGATGCCCCTTAGCAAAAAAACGTGTGTGGTGTTTACGTTTAAACCCAAAAAACCCCTTTAAACATAAAATAAATAATGTACAGATGTATAATCGATGCGACATGTTTGATGTTTTTACAATTCCTGATTAGCTGGTTTGAATTGTTCGATCTTAGTGTCATACGCTGTACCCTTTGAAGTGAAATAAACTTAATTTCAGCGAGTGCTTGTTTGGAAATTTGTAACTTTTAGCAGTATGTTTGTTACAACCCGGGGTTCCATGGTATCTGCAATTGACTAATTGCAATCAGTCCGAAAAAATAACAACAACAATCAAAAATTTCCAAAGGCAATACTCATTTTTTTGTTTTTTGCCCCCGTTTTT
>CM031625.1:2235300-2240943 GCA_018398815.1 Conus ventricosus | reverse complement strand
ACATCACGGGTTCGTGGTTTTGTGGGTTTCGCCTCCCCTTCCCCGTCCCACCATTATTTTCCAGCTCCCCCCTTTCCTTCGCACCCCCCCCCCTTTTTGTTCTTCCCCCTCTCACTCCACTCCTTTACCTCATCGCTTGTTCTCTCTCTCTCTCTCTCTCTCTCTCTCTCTCTCTCTCTCTCTCTCTCTCTCTCTTCTTCGCTCTGTAATAGAAACAGTTTCTGCATGTGAATTCACATGCTTCATGTGTGTAATTTTACAAGCCTGTGTGTTGGACGGTGGTGTTGGTTGTTTTTTTTTTTGGGGGGGGGGGGGCTATGTATAAAATCATATATTGCATTTTTTGCAGAAATTTACGCAATTCTGTGTTTTTTCTTTGCCTTTTCCATTTTTGTCTTGAACTTGCTAGTTATAAGCAAGTATATGCCTCTATCCCTGTGGAGTTTTCCTTCCCTTTTTATTTGTTTTTGTTTCCCATTCATTTTTACTTCCCTCAAATTAAAAACCCTGTGTTTTGATCAAAATGATTAGTTTAGTAATGACTGTGTTCATTATTGTCATTGTATTTCTGAACTTTGTAAAATTACCTGACCCCCTTTGCAGTAAAAATCGTCGAGAAATGTCATCCAAAAACGTAACTTTGTTAAAATCCCTTAAAAATTTAGTGAATAGACAAAAACCCGAGTGAAACAGTAAATTTGTCTATTTACTGTTAAAGTTTTAGTGTTTTTGTGAAGTCCCTTGTTTTGTAAATTCCTGTAACATATTTTATAATATATTATTATATATATAATTATATATAATATGTGTGTGTGTGTATGTATATGTGTGTAGTATGTGTGTGTTTTGTATATATTTTATATATGTACATATATATAAGACAAAGAAAAGAGACTTGGTTTTTGCTTCTGTGGATTTTATAGCTGAATTCAAAAAGTGTTTGCATGTATACGTGTGTATATTTATGTATGTGTGTGTGTATGCATATTTATGTGTATAAGTTTTGTGTATAGTATATTATATGTGTACATGTGTGGGTGTACATCAATGCATGTGTGGTTTCGTGTGTGTATGTATGTATATAATTATATATATTTATATATATTATATAGGTGTGTGCGTATGTGTGTGTATATATACATATATATATAGGTGTAGTATGTGAATGTCTATGTATAAAACATACGAACATGATAAGTTATGTGTATTAATAAATGAACATGGACGTGTGGTGATAATATAATACAGAGAAGGTTGAATCATGAATTTAACTCGGAAGGTGTTTTGGGTATGGATAGTAACATGAATACCTGAATGAGCTGAAAAATTTTGATTGGGGTATCGATATAAACGATTTACGAAAGAGATGTTATATGAACACAAAAAAGATTATGCATGTATCCTCAGGTGTGAAGCGTGACAAGGTCCATGTACATATTATATGCATGATGGAAAGATAATTATATAAAAGTGGATACCAGGGTGTAATAAGAGGGAACGTGAATGTAATATAATATGAAAGAATGGGATTATGGAAATGAATATGTTTTGAGGAAAATATGTGAAATGAATGAATATGAATGGTATTGTACAAATGTGAATGTAAATAAGGGAGAATGAGGCCGTTATAAATGGATGATGGAGTAGGAATTCTCATATGAACATGATCAAGGTTGTAAATGTACACATATACATATGTATATGTATATGTATATATATATATATGTATTTGTGTGCATGTGTGAGTGTACATGTATGGCTAACACCATATGGGAATAATAATGTATACATGTATGTATGTGTGTGTATGTATATATATGTATATATATATATATGTATATGTATGTATATATATGTATGTATATATGTGTGTATGTATGTGTGTATATATATGTATGTAATATATATATATATATATATATATATATATATATATATTATATATATATATATATATATATATATATATATATATATATTATATATATATATGTGCGTGTGTATGAGAGATTGAGAGGGATTGAGCCTGATTGGATTAAGAGGTGTAGTAGAATTGAATGTAAAACTAATAATATGCAGTTATGCAAGAGTATAGACAATTAAGGTAAACAAGAGGAATAAGTGTAATTATAACCTAAATTGATATGAATCAAGAATGCACGACCAAGCAAATAGGAATAGGGAGGGAGGGGTCATGGAGGAAGCAACTGCAGAGACTGGCTTACACCATATGGGAATAAACGTGGTCATGGGGGGTTAGGCTAGGAATTATGAATGGTTTAAGTCAAATGAGTATGTTAAATGTGTATATAATTCTCAAAAAAATAAATAAATAAATAATTCAAGTATAATATAAGGAAACATGTTTGTAAGTAATGAATCCGGTATTTACATACACATGTAAAACTACGAAATGATTACAAAGGGAAACACGGACAAATAATTGACCATATAGTGATAAAGTATACAAATAAGGTAAACCAGGAAATAAAGGTAGGAAAAGGATTTAGTGCAGTAGGTCAACATGTAAATCAGCTGACAGCATGCAGTCGCGTGAGCCACACGGCAGCACACACACAGTCCCTCTCGCGAGCTCGCGCGTTCCTTCGTTCTCTCTCGCTCTCTGCTTAGAGAAGGGAGGGGGGGGGGGGGGGGAGCGGAGCGTGAGGTGAACGGGAAGGAGGATGGATCGTCTGCAAAGAAATGGCTGCCCCGTAGATCATAAGTGTGGTTTTGAACTTTTTGTTCAATGATACTATTATATGCATTTTGGTTATTTGCCGACGGCTGCTTTGAATTATTCAATTTTTAATTCTAGGGATTTGACCACTAAGAGACTCCTCCGGCAACAGGCAATTTAGGCACATGTGTACGAGGCAAGTGTCGACAAGTCCTACAGAACATGATATAACTGGCTGAAGAAATAGGGAAAATTACAATTAAAGTGAAAATAATCGAAGGAAAGCACTAACCTGATACATGGAAAGCGGTAAGGCTTTAGTAATTTATCCATGGGGATGCTAAACCCAACGAACACGAACAACACAAGTCCAACACCACATGAACAGGACCACAAAAGTACACACACTGAGTGTCAAAGGTTATCATGGCTGACCCAAGATTCGGGCTTTTCCTTTCCTCTGCACGTTAGAGGGCGCATGCGTAAACATAGTAAACATAAGATGCTTAAAAATAGCACGGCCTTCTGGAGAGTTGTGCGACGCAGATGTGGTAAGGTTTCCGCTGTGTGCAGGCGGAAATACGATGGGGGAAATGTAATAGATAACATGTGTTTTGCATGCTGGTATCGGCGGCATTCATATCATGAGTTTTAAAAAATTAATATATATACCTATATTATGTTTAAAAGGAAGAACGTACTAAGAAGCATTTGTGTATAATTAAGATGAATTTTGCATGTACATAGGCCTACTGTCATGGAAGGATGTTTTGTTGCAGTCATGGTACATTTTGTTCTAATTATATGAAATTGTTTTTTTCTTTCTTTTTCTTGTTGCGTACTCATGTGAATAGGCTGATGGCCTCACATTAAAGTCACGAGTCTCTCTCTCTCTCTTCATATAATTGACAAAACTATAATGGTGACTGTGCGACACAAATGTGTAACCAAGCTTTGTTGATGTGGAGCTTCTTACTATCAATCTCATTTTGACTTTCCCATTTATAAATGTGTTTAATGAGAATACAATATGATGTTTGAAAAAGACACACAGAGGAAGATTTAAGACACAATCAAGTGTGTTAAGTTTGGAGCACTTAAACATGAGATAATACAATTTTTGAAAATGTTGACATTTAATTGACTCCCTGTATGATAGAAAAATGGCATAATAACACAAAAGGAAATATTTCTCCTCCTCCTCCTCCTCCTCCTCCTCCTCTGCTCCCCCTCCTCCTCCTCCTCCCCCCTCCCCCTCCTCCGGGTTTCCTCCTCCTCCCCCTCCTCTCCTCCTCCTCCTTCTTCTTCATCTTCTTCTTCTTGCTGTTCTTGTTCTTGTTTTTCTTCTTGTTCTTCTTTTTCTCTTGTTCTTGTTTTTGTTCTTCTTCCTTGTTTTGTTCTTTTTTCTTCTTCTTTTTCTTTTCTTCTTCTTCTTCTTCTTCTTCTTCTTCTTCTTCTTCTTCTTTTCTTCTTCTTCTTTTTCTTCTTCTTCTTCTCGTCCCCCTTCTTCTTCTCCTTTTGTTCCGCATCATCACTTTAACATTAAATAACAAGCTGACAAAAGTTTGCACTTTTCGTTCACATCCACTGTGATTCTTCCAGAATTCTTGCCAGTATAAAACAGAGCCACTAATAGTGCTTGAACGTGAATCTTTCACCTTGGGGAAATATTGCAACACTACTTCTTCGGACCCTTTTTATTATGTGTAATGTTTAACTTAAGAATCCTTTGAAAAATTTTCTGATATTCTTCTTCTTTCTGCTTCTTCTTCTTCTTCTTCTTCTTCTTCTCTTCTTCTTCTTCTTTTTTTCTTCTTTTTCTTCTTCTTCTTCTTCTTTTTCTTCTTCTTCTTCTTCTTCTTCTTTTTCCTTTTGTTCCAACATCATCACTTTAACATTAAATAACAAGCTGACAAAAGTTTGCACTTTTCGTTCACATCCACTGTGATTCCTTCCAGAATTCTTGGCAGTATAAAACAGACCCACTAATAGTGCTTGAACAGTGAATCTTTCACCTGAGGAATATTGCAACACTACTTCTTCGGACCCCTTGTATTATGGTAGTTTAACATAAGAACCCTTTGACACATTTTCTGATATTATTCATTTACAGGGGTTTCAGTCTACTTGGTTGTGTAGCTCATTTTCCAAGTAACAAAAGATTCAGTATTCAAATACACATATAATTAAATCTAGTAGTCAACCATAGAAAAAAACGTTCTGTTTAAGTAACTATGTTCAATACTTTGCTAGTTTCGTTTTTCCCCTAACATACTCTTTCATTGCGTGAAAACATTCTACATAAATACTGATGATCCATATGTATGTTAAATTTTAGCTCCCATAAGCTTCATAACGTAAAGAAAAGACATACAACGAGATCATTCAACGTGTCCTGACGTATCTTTTTTTGCCTATGTTTGAGGAAGCCAGTGAATGTTGGATTCATCTTTATGGAAAGCCGTGAGTGTTGGATTCATCTTTATGGAAAGTAGTGAGTGTTGGTTCTCTTTATGGAAAGCCAGTGAATGTTGGATTCATATTTATGGAAAGACAGTGAGTGTTGGATTCATCTTTATGGAAAGCCAGTGAGTGTTGGATTCATCTTTATGGAAGCTAGTGAGTGTTGGATTCATCTTTATGGAAAGCCAGAGAGTGTTGGATTCATCTTTAGGGAAACCCAGCGAGTGTTGGATTCATCTTTATGGAAAGCCAGTGAGTGTTGCTTCATCTTTATGGGAAGGGAAGTTAGTGAGTGTTGGATTCATCTTTATGGAAAGCCAGTGAGTGTGGATTCATCTGTATGGAAGGCCAGTGAGTGTTGGATTCATCTTTATGGAAAGCGAGTGGTGTTGGGTTCATCTTTATGGAAAGCCAGTGAGTGTTGGTTTCATCTTTATGGAAGATAGTGAGTGTCGGATGATTTTTTATGGAAAGACAGGTTCCGCGGTCTTTTGGGTTGC
>CM031625.1:2205300-2230300 GCA_018398815.1 Conus ventricosus | reverse complement strand
GATATTCCTCGATAATTATCAGGTACATTTCGATCGCCCTTTTTATGCAACGGTTGGATGATAGCTTCTGACCACTGTGAAGGATAATCTCCGGATAGAAAACAATTTATTGAACAGAACAATCAGAAACGGAACAATCACTGTAACAGAGTTTTTGAAGATCTCTCCAATAATCCCATCAGGGCCTGCAGCCTTACCATTTTTTAGAGAACGAATTGCAGCATACACTTCACTTTCTGAAATATCACATTCAAGAGAATCTATATTAAACTGGTTTTGGTCTACATCGATTTGTTCTTCCCTCTCATCAACAGTCTCAATAGTTTCATCGAAGGACAGACCAGACTGAAATACTTGTGAAAAGTGTTGGTACCATTTATCCTTGCTGATATTATTTTGAACAGGTCTTTTACATGATAGAGATTTCAACTTACTCCAAAATTTGGCAGAATCGTTTACGTTATCGTGTAAAATCTTCACATATTTGCACGATGGTCCTTCTTTTTCAGTCTCAGAAGCTCTTTGTTGTCTCTGCGCTTCTGGTATAAGTATTTCTAATTTCCTCGTCGTCATCTCTACTATGTAGTATCGTCTTAGATCGTGACGGAGTTCCTTTTTGTGTTGAGAGCAATCCTTACCAAACCACGGGTCTTTTCTTTCTTTGCCAACAGTAATTGACTTTATCATACATGAACTGGTATCAATCAGTGACTCATTGAACGCTTGTATTGCTTCGTTGATATCAATATCAACAAGGTCAGATGCTCTTGTCATTTTATTCCTAAACTCAGTAGTTGACAATTTGTTTTTAAAATCGTCAATTCTGTCTTGGTTCCAGACAATCTTTTCGAACTTGAAAGTACTATATATTGCATTCTGTTGGTTAGCTACGTTGACATTAGCATTAAATAAAACTTCAACTGGCATGTGTTTAGATTCTACTCTTGGCGTAATGTTCAATGACACACAATAATTCAACAAGCATCGAGATACAATGGCATAATCAACAATACTGCATCTCGTAGGAGAAACGTAGGTAAAGTGGATAAGGTCAATATTACCTTGAATGGGCACCATTAAGTATAAAAAATCAAAAGAATTGCAGACATTTAACAAATATTTTCGAAAATCATTCTGTATCTTGTCTTTTGAGGTACGGAAAACAACACTGTCAGCGTTTTCTTCATGCAAAGGGCACAAGAGAATGTAAATATCCGGGGTCAAGCTCACCGAATCTTATTTTTGCACGAAAACCCCCCTTTTCACATACAAATCACGTCCATCACATATCAGTTTTTACAAATTTTAACACCTGTTTCTAAACAAAATTAACACGCCAAAACCACCAAAAATTGACGTAATCAGTACATTAAAACGGGGCTTACGTGCTAGATAAGATTTGGTGATCGCGAACCCGCATATTTACATTCTCTCCAGGTACATACAAATATATACTTTTTTAAACTAAAATCGACTGTGTTTGGCGGGACAACTTGCAGCTCTTCACGAACAAAGGATTTTTAGGAGCAGGCTTTTTAGAAGAGAGAGTCTCTCTTAAATTAATATAACAGGAGGGGTTGTTTTCATAATTCTTTCAACTTCATATACATCTACGCTCCATATGGGGTCTGTGGCTCTAATTCTAACATCACCTTCTGCCTCTCCAGGAGCATACAAGTATCTTACTTTTAGTCCAAACGGCAAGAGTTTTTGATTACTTTGCACATCTTCAGTAATGCTAATTTTTTTTAATTTAATTGCGTTTGCTGGTTTAAGACCTGTTGCTTTAAATTCTTCATTGTTCATGGCGCGTAAGACTGCTGGCAATCTCCTAACCCATTCTGTGTTACGTTCTCTGTCCATAATTTCTCTGTGATATTGATAAGTAAACAGACGTTCAGCTAGATTCTTATTAAAGTTTTCTACTAAGACTTGTGATCGATGGTTGCCTGGAATCCCTCTCCTAACTGTAACATGATGTTTTAAATACAGTTGGTTTACAGAACCTTTAAACTCTTTTCCATCATCAACCTGAATCATTCTTGGATACTTTAATGGGCCTCTCATGTATATTTGTTGTAAAGCTACAGCCACAGCAGTTGAGCTTTTATCCGTTAAAGGTTCAGCGTCTTTGTATCTTGAAGCCATGTCAACAACTGTCAGAGCATACTTAAACTTTTTTCTTCTAACTTTGTCATGTGGAAGATACAGCAAGTCCATCTGGTGGGTGTCATTTGGAACTGAATTAACAAATCTAGGTCTTATTATTCTTTTGGGGGCAGGCAGATATATTTGCCAAATTGCCTGTTTTGAAAGCCAGTCTTTCGCATCTGATTCAGACACTCTAGCAGCTTTACTTAGTTTTTCAATAGCAGTCTTCCTTTCCAATAACCTTTAGGAGAATAGTATATTTTGTTCATATTTTAAATGCATTTTATTTTACACAAGAAAGTGAGCAACAAGATAGACTGAGGTCATGCCAACTGCAATAAAAACTATCTCTGCAGTCTTCTGTTCCTCGGATGGTTCATAAAAAGTCAGACAGTTCTGGAGGTGGTGTTGTTAGAAACTTCTTTCCTGTCACTAAGTAATACTCATTCATTGCGTCATCAACGTCTGTAAATGTGTGCTCTGCATGACCCTGTTCTCTTAACTTTTTATTAATAAAGTCTAAGTGAGCAATTCGTCTTTTCTCGTAAGCGTCTCTTGCCTTAGCTAAATCTTCCATTGCCTTGTTATGTCGTTCTCTCTCTTCGTCGGACCGCAATTTACTAAACATATAATTGCGGCCAGAGAAGGCTAAAGCGTTAATAATAGCTCCACCCACCATCAGAACCAATCCAGACATCTTTTTATAAATCAATATTTTTTAGATTAATCTTTCTATGAACTAATATTTTCTGGGATAATCCCCTGTGTAACAAGAAAGTCTTTTGACGCAATCCCTGCAGTAATTACAACTATAACCTTAACAACGTCCTCAATGTCTAACCTTCTTAGATCCGCCGGCTTCATTTTAAACATGTTTTTTGCTAACACACATAAACTAAGGCCACTAATCACAGCAGAATGGTAAATCGTATTGATAATCTTTTTTTCACTCATCTTTTTATTAACTAAAAAAATAATTAAAATAATCATAATACAAAAACTGTCTATGTGCTTTTTAATCAAATAATCTTTTGTTGTTAAAGCTAAAAATAAGGTTGCTACTAGTTTTGGCGAATCTTCTATCTTTCCCATGTTGGGCGGTTTTATTCTTAACAAACATTTTGCAAGGGTTGAATAAACTATAACACCAACGATAGTCACTGCATAATTAACCAGCTTTAAACTCATGGTTTAAAAGTATTATATTATTTTTTTATTGCTTTTTAAAATGGATTGTGACGAACTATTAAAGTGTGAGGAGCAAGCAGACTACTCCGTAGACAACTGCCATAAAGAAAGATCATACTCTCTGGCTGCGTGTGGAAAAACTAAACAGTATTTAGGCGTTGAACTAAGTATTGAGCAGATCCAGCAATTGTCTACATCAGACGTTGATAAGTACTACGCTAGGTACGAAGCACAGCTAGGGTCAAAAATGGTTAGATCGGTGGGTCAGACAATAATTAGTTTATATGCTAAGTTAGTCAGTAAGATGGCGCCGGTTGATTCAGAAGAAGATTTAAATTATGACTTATCACAAGATCCGGTTTTAAACAAGTCCCTAGAAACTCTTGCATGTGATATGTATTACAGATTTGGGACAATGCTATGTCCATTCATCATGAGATTAATTACTTTTAATCATATTAATTTTGATTATATTAAATTTAATCGCAATAAAAAAAATGAGCGATCAGGAGAAAAAGACGTTGCAGGACAATCCGCTGGACCCTCCGCAGGAGCAGAATGTGCCACATGTGAATGTACCGCAAGTGAGTAATGTTACTAAGCCTAAAAATCCTGGACGATTGAGGCTGAGCGTAAACTATCTGAATGGAACAGACTGAGAAAAGCAAACCAATCAACAAAACAAAAATTGTTAGATAGAAATACAACATCGCCGTCAGCACCAACATCCCAATTAACAACAACACAATCACAAACAAACGATAAGTTGTATTATTATGTATTTGCTGCAGTTGTTGTTGGTGGGGGAGTTTTAGCATACAAATGTCTAATGCCTTACTTAGCAGCAAAGTTACAAACCCCCACAAAGCCAGTAAAAGAAGAAGAACCAACTTCTGCAAAAAAAGCGCAACCTCCTGATGTAGACCCATTTTCTATGGAATAGTTTTTAAGAACTAAATAAGTACAAGTTAAGAACTAAATAAGTACAAGTTAAAAACTAAATAAAGTACAAGTTAAGTTAGTTATAAAAAGTACTTTTTAAGTTAATTGCAAGTGAATTACAAGTAAAGTACAAAAAATAAGTTCTTTTTTAAGTACTAGTTAGGTTCTTAAATAAGTACTAGTTAGGTTCTTAAATAAGTACTAGTTAGGTTCTTAAATAAGTACTAGTTAGGTTCTTAAATAAGTACTAGTTAGGGTCTTAAGTTAAGTTCTTGTTAGGTTCTTAAGTTAAGTACTAGTTAAGTCAGTCAAGTTAAGCTTTTAAAGTTCTCCAATGCCCTACAGCATATGAAAACTCAGGACTGAAGTAAGTTCTCTTGTTATTGTTAGAGACTAGTGATTTCTTATTAACAGCAGTTGTGTTTATTTGATGAAGAGTAGAGCGCAGATTAACATTTGTGTGATGAAATACTTTGTTCTCAAAGAGAGCTTGCTTGTAGTTATCGTGAGTTATATTTTTTTTTTTGACAACTTCTTTACTTATGCCTTTAGCCTTCTTCATTACAGAAGTCTGACTGGCAACGCTATACATCTTTGACCGCAAACCAACATATTCTTTGATAACTGTCCCATTAAGTTCGTCCTTCATCTTTCCAATTACTTTCTTGTTTACAATTGAATGTAAAGGGCTGTCTTTTGGATAGTCGCATGTGTCGTACCATCCATCAGCCCCTTTCGCTACTTCTGTTTCTAAATCCTTATAGAAGTCTTCTGTGGGGACGTCTAGAATAAAAGAGTCAGTGTCTGTGTAAAGGACTCTTGCTTCTTGGTACCGCGGTTTAAAGTAGTCATACAGAAATTCTAACATCATAACTTTGACAACTCTAATACGGTGAAGCCGATAAACACCGGCTTGTCCAAATTAACAGCCTTTTTTTCATCATAATGCCAAACAGGCTGTCGTTAAATCTTCTAAAGTCTTGATAGTTAGGTTTAGAGGCCAACTTAATTGCTTGGTTTTCTTTTGTAACTAATTTCACATCTTTACGTTTGTGTGGATTTTCCATAGTTTTGCCAAAACAGCTGTTGTTCATCAGTTTAAAGAAGTCTTTTTCTGAAGCGTCAGTGGCTTGGGTTCTAAGATCAGTGTTCTTCTTAATGTATGGCCTCATAAAGGGCTCTTGATCACAGATAATTATTCTGTGAACAGCTCTTAGTTTCAGTCCGTGTCTTACGTAAAACTGTAGGAGTCTGTAATGGCACACATATTTAGTTTTGTGCCTAAGATTGGGAACAAGTTTAGGCGGTTCGATAGGACTCATCTTTAATCTTTCTGCGGCTAGGGGGTAATCGTTGTGAAGATCGTGTAGGTCTTTAGGATATTCTAAGTCTACTTCCAAGATTAGTCCTGCTGGATTATCAGGCGTAAGCTGTGACAACATACCTAACACAGTATTGACATCATGAGGCCCTTTTATCATTGTAAAGTTTCTCAGTGGAAGCGGCTGGCTCATGGCCCACCCATACAGATTGTTAGCGTCTAAGTACATTAGATAGTTGGATGGTTTAGTGGGATCATAATCGTCTAATATTTGTTGTTGGCTTTGCAGTAAGGATGTGAGGCCATGCTAATACCCCCCCCCCCCCCCCCCCCCCCCCCCCCCCCTCAGCCCATCTTCAATCATCTGAAGTGTGGGCAGATCAGAAATTAAGTCAATCTGGATGTTTGTAGACTTTAAGAAAGCATCCCAAGAAAGACCTGGGGCAGAGATGTAATGCGATGAGTCTAAGCTGTAATGTTTCATGCATGTAGTTCTGTAATTCTGAAAGACGTCTGCCAATAAACACACGTCAGCCAATAAATATTGATCGTGATAGTCGCCCATTGTTTCACAGTGTAATTCTGTCCAGGCTTTCTGTGCGTATTCATATTCAGAGTCAGTTATGCCTTTCCATGTAAGCCTAGAGTAAAAATCGTCTTTATGCGTTAGCGCGGGCTCGTCAAAACTTTCCCACGAGTTCATGTATTCATAGGGGTAAACACCTTTACGCGCCAAAGATGGGTCAAAGTATTGTTTAGTGATTGGAAAGTCCTGTAGCGATCCTGCTAACTTATCCAGACTAGCCATCAGATGTTGGGCAGAGTCATAAAAGGATAAACAGTCAAGAGTAAAAGTCATGTACTTTTCTGAAGACTGTGCAATGCAGGTAACCCTCTTATATTCAGAAGTCACTGCTTGCATGATAAAATGAGAATCGTAACCTCGCAAGTTATGAAAGAAGATAGGCAGTTTCCATTTTTTGGGATCAACCTTAAGTTGAAGATTACAATTGTTGTGCGCGGCCCCTCTGAACTTCCCAGTAATGGGATCGTGGTCTCTTACTGTAACATATTTACTGTTAGGCGTTAGCTCTAAGCCGCATATCCAACAGTGTGTAGATGAGTCATAATGTTCTTGGTCTTCAGGAGTGATAACAATGTGTGAAAGATTTAGTTGGTTGGATAACTGATTGCAAAGTTGTTTCCTCTGCTCTAAAATCTACTAGCTGCGTTGGGACCTCTGTAAATCTCTGGTGTTGTGTGTTGGCCGTCTGACCTAACAACAATAAACGCATAAGAACAGATCTGATGGTGGGTTAATAAGATTGTTTTTTGTTCTTGCTGTTGTGGACCATAGTACTGTGGCAAGATTGATTCAAAGTCAGCATAAACCACGTACGGACTCATTTGCATTTTGTGTAAATTTTTAAAACTAACTTTAGACCCGGTTTAGGTGTGAGGAGTTCAGTTTCACAGTCTACAAAACGTTTACAACGTTTCTTATGCTTAGCAGCTTCTTCTATAGTAGAAATTCTACCCAGACACCTTCTACAAATATCTTGTTTAGATTTATGCTTTCATGTATATTCTAAACAGTCTGCTTATTGTTCTGATTAATACATATGACTCTTTGTACTATTTTTAAACAGTATCACGTCTACATGTTTGTTAAGTGGTTCGCCAAAAGTGGGAGCTTTTGGAGAAATCCTTAGAGGCACTAGATTGACTTCTACAGACCATGTGTATACGTTTACGGTGATTGGCTTGTTTTGCTCTTCAAACTGAGATATACTTTCTATACTTACTGGGAAGGTTATGTTATCAAAGTTCAGTTCTCGCTTATATTGTTCATAATTAGATACTCTTTCTGCGTTCTTGATAACGGGGTGTAAATGCGCTAAAACGCACAACATAAAACACATGTTGTCAGGATTTTTTATGTTTGCTCGTTTTAAAACTAACTCTTTGGGGAGAGGAAGGTGAGAATTGCCTACTATAGGATAGAACTTTGTTTGTCTTAATTTGATTTCAAGGACTGTTCCTTCAGACCACCCAGAACCGCGCAATTTTGCTTCTTCACTTGCATGGTTAAACTGTGTAAACATGTAATCAGCCCAGCCAGAGTTAAAGTCGTGATAACTGATTACTTCTTTCTGCCTTGTTGAAACCCAGACTGGCATGTTAGTATCATCTAGCGTTATATAATCAATCAGAACTGCCAACAGCACTTTTACTGGCGGTTCAATCTGAAGAGACTCTGGAATTTTAGAGATAGCATGTGCTACGCTTTCATGAACGTTCGAGGGGTTAATGATGTTCATGTCTACTTCGCTAAACATATTGATTAATTGTTTGTCACTACCTTTCACCAGTGCGCTGGCTGGCAGTTTTTCAAACTCAGACGCGTTTGTGAGGCTCATTTTTTAACTCAAAATATTTACGTAAATTAAAAAATAAATGTATGTAAAAGTAAGTAAAAACCCGCTTTTTTATTCTTAACCTAAGCGTTGCAACACTTCAAGACACGTTAACCTTACAATAACACCCGCCAATATTCTAGCTTTTTCTGAATCACTACAATCAATTTTCATCACTTTGATTGCTTCTTTAAATAGTTCACTGTGATCTTTTATTATATTGTTTACATCATTCTCAAAGCCAAATTCACTAAAATCAATGTTTAACAATTTCATTGTTTCGTCAAATAGTTCATTACAATTCTTTAAATCAGATTCATTGAGTTCGGCAGCCATTTTTAAATCTAAAATAAATAAAAAAATAATTGTAAATTCAACTGTTATTCATAGTCTTTTCTAATCGTAAAACCTGATCTTCATTAAAGGGAATAGTTACTCCTTCAGGGGCGGTAGAAACAGTCAGATTAACATCTTCAGGAGCCATATTATCAACTAATATGGCAAACAACTTTATAATTGGTTGAGGCCAAGAATCTGGTATTTTGCTGATTACCTGTTTCACGCTTTCTCCCATGTCTATTCGATTAAAAAGATCAGTAATTAATTCTTCAAACCTGTCCTTTAACTGATCTACATTGGCCTCCCTCTCCCAATCCAACTCGTAAAGTATATTAATAAGCTCTGTAGCTAGTTCGGGCTTCATTTTTAAACTCAAATAAAATTATAAATAAAAATAAGTAATCAATTTCTTTCTCCCACATCTGTCTGTCTCCACCTCTCTCCCTCCCCGCCTCTCCCCCCCCCCCTCTCTCATTCAGACAGGCGCACTGCAACGCAACACATGCTTTGCCGTGGAGAGGGAAAAATCAATAACTTACCTAACGGCCTCTCCGCTGAGCCGGCGCTATGCCCTTCACTCAGACTGCGATTGAGAATCAGATTCCATTGCCATATTTTTTAACGAAGATATTTCTTGATTAACTTGGTCTATCTGCGCCTCTGCTGCCCTTACTTCTTTTGTAAGATCGCGTAGGAGACTCATCTATGTCTAGGATTATAGCAAAGCTCTATTTCATTATCCTAATTTATATTACACATGTGCACTAACAAATGTTGTTTCGATTTCATCATGTTATTGTATTCACTAAGGTTAACACATGCGTACTCACAAATGTTGTTTCGATTTTATCATGTTAATGAGGTTAGACATGCGCACTTAGAAAAAGTTGTCACGGTACTTCCGGTTAACAAAATTTTATAAACGATTCGACTTCCGGTGAATTCACTCGCGAAAATTTTGTTAACCGGAAGTACCGTGACAACTTTTTCTAGTGCGCATGTCTGGACTGTCTCACTCGACAAGATGAATAGCAGACGACAACTCTGGGCTTGCGATCAATATTAGCTTGGTTACTTGTGTAAGCTGGCTGGAATCACCGGCGGTGGAGGTTGTAATCAATAGGCAGGCGAGGCGAGTGCAGGCAGTCATTCAGTTCTACTGGTGTTAATCGTCTTGGGGCGGTTAGTCTGTAAACTATTTTGTTAATCTTGTTTTGTCTATTTTGGGTTTAACCGATCATGTGTTTGTTTTTCAATGTTCTGTTTAATTGCATCAGTGTCTACCTGCCGTGAAGTAAAAGTCTTTCTCCACTCCTTTTAAAGTTCAATTTTTTGTCGTCTATAATCCTCAACGTCGGCCATAAGCTTCTGAAATTCTTCGTCTGTAATGTTTTCATCCTGTAATGATTTGCTTATTCTTAATCTCAATGAACAAAGTTTTGCTGATGCTAGGGCTACAATGGCAGTGTGCTTTTGTAATTTAGGAATTATTTTTTTTTAAAACAGCACTTACAATCATAGACACGGCACCTAAACCTAAACCAAGGCCTCCTAATGCTAAAGAGGCTGGCGCCCCAACCCCAGTGGTTAAAACAGCAACACTAGACCCGGCACTTACGCTAGCTACAGCTGATGAACCAGTAATTACATAAGAAAGAGTATTTAAAGCTTTAGAATATTTCTTTCTGGTAGCCCTATACTTATCTAAGTCGCTTTCTATTTCCTTTTGAAGTTCAGTTATTTGCTCTAACCTAAACTGTTGAACCTCCATTTTTAAATATGATTATTTTTAAATTACTCTTTTTATTAACCCTTCTGGCAGCACTTCATTAACAGAGTAAAACGCAATAAAATCAACATACTTAATGAAAATAAAGTCGAGTACTGTTAGTTTGTCTTTGTCAACCATTACAGTAACCTTGTCAGATGATACAAGGGTGTTTATTTCATCTAGAGAACTAGTAAATACCAAGTCTAGCTCACCAGCCCTCACTAGTTCGGGCTGGTGACCTAGACTGGGTATTTACTTGTTCTCTAACTAGTAAACCTTACAAACATGCATACTCAGTTTCGGGCAGTTGACCTAGGTTGGGTATTTATTAGTTCTCTAACTAGTAAACCCTACAAACATACATACTGTGTAGGATTATCCGTTTTCAATACTAACTTACTAAACTTTTCAGATTTTAGTTTTTGTTTAATCCTGCGCATTTCCTGATCATTTTCAATAACGTCATTTTCACGCAGACATTCATCAAATGAGTTTCTGTCTTTCATGTGGAATAAAACTACAGTCTTTAACTGCTCTCTAAAGTCTTTTAAAACTGTGTTATATTTTTGACATAAAATCCACACACTTATTCCAGCATGTCTTCCGCTGAAGGCAAGTTTTGCCAAAGTGTTTCTTTTTTTTACTATGTCTCTTTCTGCCGAACAGTCATCTATAATAAATAGTGTCTGCGTTCCTTTAAAAAGTCTATAAAAGAGTTCTAAACACTCACTCAGTTTATTGCTAGGATCAACTAAATATACGTCGTCATCCGTCCATATAAACCTTCTATCATGATATGTTTTGTTCCATTCAAGCGTTGGACAGAAAATTACAATATAATCAAAATTATAGCGATAAACTGTCTGTAATAGGTCGAGGACAAATATTGTTTTTCCACAACCAGTTTGTCCACAAATCAATGAACAATGAGGAGTTTTTGTCATAAAGTTTAACTGCTCCATAGTTTTATAACAGGATTTAATTTAATCCAGTTATTATATTTATCATACTTTCTGTCAAAACCTGTTCAGTATAATAAAATCCTATGAGGCCTAAATGTGTAAGATTAATCCAATTCAGTTCTGTAAGATTGTTTCTATTTAAGTCAGCATTGATTTTGTCGCTGGTTGTTATGAGCTTAATATCCTCACCATTGTGAAGAACGACGATGGTAACTTTAAGACGTTTAACGTCTAAGTTTTGCCAGCTAATATTAATTCCTTTTATAAGGACGTCACTAACGCCCACAACCCCATCCCTCTCCACATCTTTAAAGACAGAAATTTCAAATATCATTGTGAACGTGTCTCCTAATTTCCTATGTAGAAAGAACTGTAATTTTGTAGAAGCTTCCTTTAAAACCGTTTCTCTTCTGTGGAGGATGTACTGTTTTTTCCCATACGGCGTTATTTCAATCTCTTTCCGACTATTGTCCTCTGGCATAAGACTTACATGTAAAGGGCCAGAGTTGAATGCTTTTCTGAAACTTTTTTGACGGCTAAAAAATGTAAATGGGCTTATGAATTCAAATTTTATTTCCCATTCTAAATATGGTTCTAAGTGCCATTTGCTGTCAGGTTTTCAAACTATTTTATATTCATACTGACCAGCATTATTTGCTTCTAGATTGCGCAGCTGTTCTAGTTTAGGAAACCTTTTGTTGTCGCCAACCTCTTTGCGTTTATAATCACCATCTTTAGTGTACTCAAAACCATACAAAGCACCTATTTCACCGTTCTGTTCAAAGTCCGCAACGTCTGCAAGGTCTTTTAATTCTAAGGTTATACACCTTACAGGCGCCAATGTAACTCCTGGTTCTTCTGGCCCCCGCGACATTATTTTTTAGAACAACTAATTATTTTATTTCCAAAACAATGTGCAGGTTATCACATTTTACGGCTTTCCCTGTTTTGTCTGCAATTTTTATATTAAATGATCCGACCCTCCCACAAACTAATCTTTTAAACTGTAAATTAGGGAATTGTATAATTTCATAATCGCAATATGCAGCTTTCCCTGATGGAAGAGCTCTTAAAACAGTTGAGGGCCTTCCATCATATAAGTTTTCATCAGTGCTCAGCTCATACAAATGAACATAAAGTAATGAATGTATTGCAAGGTCGAGCGGATTTTCTCCTCCATAAGTAGTTTTGTTTGGTGTAACTCTAAATCTATGATTGTCAGCTGCAAAGCCTAACATTTTAGCTAGCTCTTTATCAAAATAGTAACCTGCTTCTTCTTCAGGTTTGAAGGTCAACACTGTTTTCAGATTTGCATTGTTAAGTTTGAGAGTAATGTCGAAGTTACTCATTGCTTCTTTTAGTGAGCAAAACCCGTAATAACCATCAGGTATTGTTAACTGGCTAACTTTGGCCCCTGATTTGTCAACTTTTAGAATCTTATTATTTTTCTTCGATTCACTTATATTAAACCATGCGACTTTGTAAAATATTTCATGAAGCGCAACCATTCTGCTTCCGCAATTGTTATCAATAGCATGTTCTAAAAACGAAGGACGGTCTTGAGTTGTTATTGTTACAAACATTTTTAAACGAAATAAAAATGAGTGCATTTAAATATACTAATGCAAAATATTCTCTTGGGTCGCACTACAATCTTAAAAATATAACAACTGATACTCTTGTCATTTCTGTGACCCAGACTGACACCTTTCGAGTAAAGGTGAGTACTCCATTAAACAGATATCTTAACCCTCCTATTAAAAACGACCACATCCCAAAAGTGTGGTTCAGTCATCCGATGCAGTTTTATCAGAACCAGTTAAACTTTGCTGTGTTTTGTGCATCAACTGGGTGTGGAGTGTCGTATGCTGATCATTTAAATCATCCTGATCCTTTGGTGAGGTCAGTGCATAGATTTCATTTTTATTACACCTTCAGACGTATTTTGACTGAACTGCAAGCGCCATTACCAAATGACAAACCGTTTAATCCATTCAGCAACAGAATAGACATGAAGGCTTTTGAAAGGATCTGTAACGAATTCAATATTAAGGCCAAGACAGACTTTAGACAAAAGTTGGATCTTAATCATGGTCTAGGCACCCCTTATTTTGGGGGCGTTCACAGAAAGTATAAGTATGACTGGAATCCTCCTTACACATCTTTCTCTTCAGGCACAACTTTTCACCTAGGGTCCATAGAGCAAGAGCATAAAACAGCATGGACAACATTTATCTTAGACACTTCTAAGGGCCTAACTAAAGCAGGAATAGAACGAATAAACGACTCTGTTCGTACTTACGTTTGGTGTTTGCTAGGTTCGCAAGCACAAACGAGATCGAGCATAACTGATCCTTCTACTGGCTTTGATGCACAAAAGCAGTACTTGGCAAATTTAGAGGACGCCATTAATTCTACAGTTGATTTGCCTTCAAGTATTAAAAGGTACCAAAATGTTTTACAATACGCAAGATCGAAAGTAGACTTTGCTGTTGGTACTGGTTTATACATGCTGCCTTCTGACCTCAGGCTCCAGATAGGTACAATAATAAACTACAATAATGAAATCCTTGTGGCAGGCAATGAACAGAAGGTCGGGAAAAAACGAAATAAATTCTGAGCCAGTAATATTGCAAGCAGTAAACAAACAAGTCGACCCCCCAAGAATAAGTCATCCAATCCCTGTGGCCCAAAGCCCGGAGGCCGTTGAAGACCACGAAGTCCACGAAGTACACGAAGTCCACGAAGTCCAAAAAAATAATGACCATGAATATGAAAAGACAGCACTTGTTGTTGTATTGACTGGCATGGGATTACTCGGTCTTTATTTTACTAAATATTACCCCAACTATTAAGAGAACTAATGTCCAAAAGTGCTCGGCCATAAAGCCAACTACTTTGCCTGCAGTAGACAAAAGCCAGCTAACAATACCCCCTAATATCCCCGGGTAAAGCGTCCATGGCTTTACTGGCAATTTTTTTTTTTAATAAGCCCACAAGATGATAAAGCAGTTTTTTTAACCCATGATTTATCAGGCGGTGGCGTTGGCGATGGAGGTACGGGATTTGACCACCGCCGCCCGTAATAGCCATCACCAGTGTACTTATTGCAAATCCAAGGCCGTTATAACGCTTGCTAATGTGACTCCTTGCTCTCTAAACAGTGTTTTTATTCTTTCTGCTAGTGTTGTGTCTTCATATAAAATTCTTTGGATAGTTTTCTCTTATTCTGCTCACTTTTAGTTCGTAATTGTTCCGGGTTTGTAGACGCCGCTCTATTCTAGTAATCTCTCTTGTTCAAGAACTTTTAGTCTTTGGTTATTCTTTCTTTAACACCAGGCCCTAAGTTGGCGTCATCAGCCTCAACGAGTTTTTCTTTTTCTCTTTTTATCTCCTCATCTTTTCACTCAGTTTTGCTAAATAGTATATTAATTCTCCTCTGAAGGTTCTTAAAGTGCGATCAAGGGCTTCTAATTCTCTCTCTGGCAGCCGTGATTTGCGTATTGTTTTTGGTACTGTTTCATTTAGTTCTCTCAGTTTTGCTGAATTGTTTGTTAATTCATCTCTGATGCTTCTCAAAGAATGATCAATTTCTCTCATAGGTAGCGGTGGATCGTGTATAGTTTTTAATGCTGTTTCTTCTTCTTCAGTGGTTTCTACTTCTATTGCATTTATTTTTTTTGTCTGGTGTTTGACTTAAATTTTCAAGTGGCATGTTTTGTATTTGGCTATCTGTTGGGAGTTCTTGTTGTATGTTTTGAAGTTTAGCAACTTCCTCCCTATCTAATTTTGGTTTAGTAAAGCCAAGGCGATTCCGTTCGCTCACACTGAGCCTTTGTCTAATTGTATTCATGCCTACAAACTTTGATGGGTCTCGCTTAGTTGTAAGCGGAACACGTTCTCCTTTGTCGTTTTTCACATACAAATGGTTATCTTTTAGTTCAAAATCATTAGGGTTTATAGTTTCGGGAGGTTCTAGTCCTAAACTTTGGTATAATGATCTGGCCTTACTTTCTCTTAATTCGCGCCTTTGCCACCCTTCTACTAATTCATCATGCAATGAGAGCGCCGAGTGATGCTGCTCCCAAGGGAATTACTCATGTCGTCTACAGGATCAGGAACATCATAATCTTCAATGCCTGCCATGTTTTTAAATAATTAACTTTTTTATTTTGTTTTATAAAAAAATGTCACAAGCATATGGCTCAATTCTTGACCCGCATAGAAGACTGAAAGAGCCCTTTGGCGTGAAGGGAAATAAGCGGAATTTTACTGTTCCAAATAATCCATCTACTATTGATTCAGATCAAATTCTTACTGTCAAATTTCCAGACCTAGGAGCGGATGAAGTGATTGTGCCAGGCTCTGCGCAACTTACTTTCAAAATAGAACTCGCTTCAACAACAGACCCAAACAGGACAGTTGTCCAGAATCTGGGACGGGCAATCGTTAAGAAAATTTCTATAAAACTTGAGGGGCAAGAAATATTTTCTTTACATAATGCAGACATATTTTTAACCTATTCTGATCAATGGCGAAGCGAGAATGAAAGGGCCGATCTTGCGTTTCAAGGAATCGAAAATAAAGAAGCGCTAAAACATAGAATAGGCGCCGAAGATGCTAAATCCAGTAAAAAGCATGAAGCAGTAAGTTATGCGTATGGAAATCGCTTTGTTATACCCCTAGATTTTGAGTTGTTAAAATCTCATGCACCATACTTTCAAGGAGCATTAAAAGACAGATTGTCATATGAGCTAACTTTTAATGAATACAAACGTGTTATTATAGCTGAAGACACCGAAGCAAAGTACAGCATTTTGACATCTCGTTAGAGTTTGACGTTGTTAGCAACCCTAATTTAGCAAGGCTGATTGAGCAACAATATCAGTCAAATTAGCAATATATTACGAAAGAGTGATTCATCATACAACATATCCCAAAAGCAAGGCAGACGCTATATGGAATTTTAGTTTTAGCGTCTCAGCAAGATTGCTTAAAGGTATTTTATTGTTGTGTGAAGATGAAGAACCGTTCAAAAGACAAACTGAAAATTTTATTAATCCTAAAATAACGAAAGTACAATGTTCGATTGAGGGTAGTCCTAACCAAATCTACGCTAGCGGGCTTAGACCTTATCAGCATTTTGACGAAATAAGAAAATTGTTTGGGGGTGGGAGGTGTAGAAGTCCAACAGCAGACCTTGTGTCTAAAGATCTGCATCTTCACAGTGTTAGGCTTGATGATTATTTAACAACGAAATACGGTTTATGGATTGACCTAAGGTCAACAGAGGATAATCAGTTACATGGAAGTGGGAGAACGGTTAAAGAAGTAATAAACATTCGAATTGATAAAGAAAAAGATGCTGATAAACCACTTAATGTACATTTGTTTTTAATATATGATGCGCAGCTGAATATTCAAGATAACAGATTAAAAGATATACAATACTAAATTATTTTTATTTTATAAAAGCATGTCTGTTCAGGTTTATCCAAATGTGCCTACAGCGCCAGAGTCGCCAAAAGAAGGGATAGTAAGAAACCCCTAACATAAAAACCTTCAGATTAACCAACATTACACAAATGCAACAAAAACTAGAGCAGGACCTTTCAAAATACAGCAAAACCAAACGAAGGTATTCTGCTGTCTTTAATGCTGTTACATATGTTAATACTGGAGCATCGACTATAAGTGCTCTATCAGCAGGAACGAGTGTTGGTCTCTTAGCAACAGCGTAGGTGCACCCGCAGCTTTACCTCTAGGCGGTTTGTCTTTAGCTCTTGGCCTGTGCTCATTAGCCGTAGGTGCTGCTAGCAAAAAATAAAAACTAAACTCCAAAAGCACACAGCTATGGTTCAACTAATAACAGCTAAACTTAGTTCCTTTAAGCTGATAATAAATAAAGCGCTAGCTGACTCAAACATCACGGATGAAGAATTTAGTCGTTTACAGGCTGATTTTGATGACTATAAAAGACAAAAGTTTGATCTTCAAAGAAAGGCAAGGACAAGTTTTTCTCAACAGCCAGACCCTGAGCAGATAAAAAAGGAATGTTTAAAAAAAGTAAACGAAACATTAAACTCTGTTCTAAACAGCTCACATTAACAACGCCAAAGGGTGTTTATAGTTTAGTTTATGAGTCCAAGCGCAAAAAGACCGTTGATATTGATTCTGATTAAGTATTTTTTTTAATTTAAATAAATATTTTGAGTTAGAAAAGAAACTCAGCATGGATAAGATATATGAAGGTCCAGACGAATTGTTTGAAGCAATGCGTAAGGAAGAAGATTTATCAAAAGCTTTAAATGATATCAGTCTAGAAGTCATTGATCCAGCAAACGTACAGGCAAGTGTTGCTCATGCTATTTCTCAAGTTCCAGGTAAACTAACAATAGACCCGCCAGTTAAATTAATGTTAACTGTTTTAATCGACTATGTAACAATAAATGAAGAAAATCTAGAAGTCTGGGTCTCGACTAAACAACAGACTATTCTTTCTCATAATGACTTAACACCCGGTTGGGCAGACCAGCTGCTTACACAGTTTGATGTGGCCGCTGAAGAAGCCAAAATGAGAGGCTCTGGTTGGTCAGAGGGTGAAGTCATAGAGATTAGATTAAAACAGGCTAAGTATGCGCCGATTGTAGGCAGGTCTTACATTCCACTACCTCCAGCATTAGTTGCAAAAAGAGCAGTTTTAAACATAAGGAATACAGACAGCAAATGTTTTATGTGGTGTGTTCTCGCAAGGCTGCATTACGTCCGCAAAAACGCAGAGAGAGTGTCTAACTATCACCCTTACATCAATGATCTTAACTTTAATGGAATATCCTTTCCTGTTAGCGTGGACAAAATTGATCAGTTTGAAGAACAAAACAAACCAATAACTGTTAATGTATACACATGGGATGAGGAAACAAATCTACTGCCTATTAGAGTGTCCAAGGACAGCCCAACAATAGGCGATCCAGGCAAAAATCATGTTGACATACTACTGATGTTTTCGCCAGCAGGGCTACCGCATTACACATTGATACGCACAATGAGTAGACTAATGCAGCATACTTCAAAAGATGGGCACAAACAAGAATTCTGTAGAAAATATTTAACAAGAATTCCATCTGTTAAAGCAGCGAGTGAACATAAGAAACACTGTATTGGTCCAGTTGACTGTAATACAGAACTAATTACGCCCCCACCTGGATCTAAAGTTAGTTTTAAGAACTGGAAACGGATGCAAAATTCTCCATATGTTGTTTACGCAGACTTCGAGTCGCTTATTGTTCCTTATGAAGGGCCAGCGCCACAAAAACTTCGAAAAACAGTCTTAATGAGTAATCATCAGATTTGTTCATTTGCCTTCATTGTTGTCAGGTCGGATGGCGCCCATTCAGCACCAGAATTGTATAGAGGACCTAATGCTGCAGAATACTTCTTAGAACGCATGCAGCAAGTGCGTAATGCCTGTTCTAATAATCTAAGCTTATCTGAAATCATAATGACGCCCGAAGACCAACAACAGTATAAATCAGCCACACATTGTTGGATTTGTGGTTTAGAACTAATGTCTAACAGTGAGGAAACCAATCCGACAGTAAGAGACCATGATCACATTAGTGGAAAGTTCAGAGGAGCAGCACACAGTAAATGCAATCTTCAACTAAAGTTTGAACCAAAGACATGGAAGCTGCCTATATTCTTTCACAACTTGCGAGGTTACGACTCTCACCTTATAATGCAAGCAGTATCCGACGCCTTTAGGGTGTCATGCATTGCACAGTCATCAGAAAAGTACATGTGTTTCACTTTAAATAACATGTCTTTATATGACTCTATGCAGCACATGATGGTTCATTAGAGTCACTAGCTATGTCCTTAAAGTCCTGCCCAATAACGAAGAATATTTTGACCCAACTCTTGTTAGAAAGGGCGTTTACCCTTATGAGTACATAAACAGTTGGGAGAGGTTTGACGAAGATGCACTTCCTCCTAAAGATGCGTTCTTTTCTAGTCTTAGAGAAAAGGGCATCAGTGACTCTGATTACCAGCATGCTCAAGATGCGTGGCAGAAGCTAGAGTGTAAAACAATGGGAGACTATCATGATGCATACTTGATGGCTGATACATGTTTGTTGGCGGACGTCTTTGAAAATTATAGGAAGACCTGCATGAAACATTACAGCCTGGATCCTGCGCATTATATTTCTGCGCCCGGGATGAGTTGGGATGCTTTCTTAAAGTTTACTGGATACAGATTGATTTATTGTCTGACCTGCCAATGATTCAGATGATTGAAAACGGATTGCGTGGATGGAATTAGTATGGCGTCGCATCATTACTGTAAAGCAAACAACAAATACCTAGATGATTATGATCCAAGTAAAAGGTCTAACTATCTCATGTATTTAGATGCAAACAATCTGTATGGTTGGGCTAAAGGTGCAATCGCTTCCATTACGCAACTTTAAAATGTACACAGGCGGTATAGAAAACATACAAGAATTTGTAAAACAACTGCATACTCTTACAGCTGATCGTAAAAGAGGCCTTATTCTAGAAGTTGACTTAGAATATCCTCATGAACTCCATGACCTGCATAATGACTATCCATTAGCAGCAGAAAGCCTAAAGATGACGAAAACAGAGCCGCCTAAACTTGTGCCTAATCTTCGAGGCAAAAAAAATTATGTCTGTCATTACAGACTTCTACAATTTTATTTAAGACATGGTTTGAAGTTGACAGCTGTTCATCGTATAATTGCTTTTGATCAGAACAGTTCCTGAAACCATACATCATGAAGAACACTGATCTCAGAACTAAATCCACAGATGCTTCAGAAAAAGACTTTTTCAAGCTGATGAACAACAGCTGTTTCGGAAAGACTATGGAGAATCCGCACAAGCGTAAAGATGTTAGATTGGTCACCAAGAGAACGAAGCAATTAAGCTGACTTCAAAACCTAATTATCAGGACTTCAGAAGATTTCATGATCAGCTTTTGGCATAATGATGAAAAAAAAGAAAGTCAAATTGGACAAACCTGTATTTATTGGGTTACTGTTTTAGAAGCAATGTCTCGATTGGTTTGCCTGTTACTAGATAATATTCTTTTATTGCTTGATCAACATCTTTAAATGTGTAAGCTGCATTCCCTGTTTTTTCAGTTTGTCTTTAAAATGAAATCTAACTGCTCAATTCTCTGCTTTTCATAGCAATCTTGTGCTGCAGCTAGTTGCTCCATAGCTTTGTTATGTCTTTTTCTCTCGCCGTCATCCGCAGTTTACTAAATGCGTAATTACTTCCGCTAAAAGCAAGCGCATTAACCACAGCGCCACCAATCATCATTACGAGTGAAGCCATTTTTATAAATGTATTTTTTTAATTTTACATATTGATACTGTCAGGAATTATTCCTTGCTTAACTAGAAAATCTTTCGTAGCAAACGAAGCTGCAATAACAGCAATCAGCTTTGCCGAGTCTTCAAAGTCTAGTTGCCAAGATCTGCTGGTTTTATTTTTAACAGGCTTTTACCAAGCATTGGGGTATCCTACACTTAGCCCCCAAAACAGCAGAATGGTATACAAGGTTGGTAACAGTTTTTTCGGTGCTCATTTTTAAAAAATAAAATAATTATAATTAATAAAAAACATGAACAGCGATGATCTATTACAGCTACAGGGTAGCCTAAACCTTCCTGAACTTATGAATGATCAAGTTGATGACCAAGCTATTATGCGCAAAAAAGAACAGCTGTATTCTTTGGCAGCATGTGGAAAAACAAAAAAGTACCTCGGAAATGAATTCAGCATAGAACATATTCAACAAATGTCGCTGCCCAAGACATTGTAAAGTATCATAACAGGTATGAAGCGCAACTAGGATCGAGAATGGTAAAAAGTGTTGGGCAAACGGTTCTTAGTTTGTACACTAAACTAGTCAGTAGATTTGCTCCCATTGATTCTGAACAAGACTTTATGTATGATTTAACGCAGATCCAGTTTTAACAAAGTCATTTAGAGTCTCTAAGCTGTGATCTATATTACAAATTTGGAACATTACTGTCGCCATTAATCATGGGATTAATTACTTTTAATCATATAGATTTTATTTCCCTTCAAAATGACCGAGCCAGAAAATCAGCAGAATCAGGAAACATTGAAACAGAAAACATTGAATCAGGTGAGAATGTGACCAGTAAAAAGCCTCCTCATCCTGGGCGTGTTGCAGCAGGAAAAAGATTAGCAGAGTGGAACAAACAAACAAAAATTAATGTTACAGAATATAACTCATAATGAAAACATAACACCACCAACGCCAACAGTTGTTTCAATGCCAGCTATAAAAACGCCAGAACAAGAACAAGTTAATTCAAGGCCTACAACGCCAAAGTCTTCATGGAATATTGAACTTAAAACAGTTGTTATTTTTGGCGCCCTTGCTGCTGCTGGGGGCGGTTATTACGGTTATAAAATATATAAACTGCGACAGCAAAACCGAAGCAGTCCAAACAATCTCTGCCACTTAAATACAGAAGCCGAACACAAAAGCATGCCAAAACCGCCAACAACAAAAGATCATTTTGATTCATTTCTAATGCAATAATACTTTATTGATACTGCAATCCTAACATACTGGATTGGTTTTTGATTTATTATAAATGAATTTGTTTCTTTGATAAAAATAGATCATGACGGATTATTATTTGTTTAAAATGATGGAGTCAATAAATAAAGACATGGAGTCTATAAAAGACATTTCCATAGACCAGAATTGTAATCAATGCGGTTTGCTTACGATGTAAGAACTTCATTAAGATCTATGCTGACCGATCTCGCACCAAGAACGCTGAGCAAGACATCCTCGACGATGACGCGTTTTTTGAGGCGTGTGTGTACTATATTAGACATCTACTATTTAAGATAAAAACATAGATTGTATTGTTTTTTTTCTGATAATTATAAGATAACTTGAATAAGAACTTGGTTGTACTTAGAGGATGACTTAGTTATGATCTTAAGCTGACTTGAGTAAGAACTTAGAAGTTACTGAGGATGACTTGAGTAAGAACTTAGAAGTGACTTGAGGATAACTTGAGGATGATTTGAGTAAGAACTTAGAAGTGACTTAAGTAAGAACTTAGAAGTGACTTGAGTAAGAACTTAGAAGTGACTTGAGTAAGAACTTTGAAGTGACTTGAGTAAGAACTTAAAAGTGACTTGAGTGTGTGCATGAGGGTATATTCTTTACTGCTAGAGAAATGATTATTCACGCGATCCCCGCCCCGCGGAGGTTGCAGTCAGCTAATTACAGGTATCACAGGAGATACACGGACCGCCGTACCCGTTGCCGCCTGGCACACCTGATACGCCTTGCCACAATCCGCGAACCCTGTAATTAGTGTCTCGACCAAGTCTTACATGAAATTAGGCGGACAACAGTAGAGTTCGGCTTTGGTGTAACACTGTCATGCGCAGTTGAAACTTCCTGTCACGAAAGGTTTTCGAACACGGGAGGTGTGACAAGATTGCTCTGACCATGACAGGAAGTTAAGAGAGAGTCGGACAGGAAAGGCATATGTATTGCAATATGTGGTGCAATGTTACTAAGTTTAAAAAAATGACGGAGTGCTTTGTTTGCCAGTGATATTTAAACCCTTGCAGCTAAGTTGTAGTCAAAAAATGGAAACTGAAACTGCTACTGCTCCACCTGAACAGCCTTCTACTTCTCAAGTGAAGATTAATCCTTGCATTCATCGTGTTTATAATTATTTAGCAACTGTTGCAAATCCCCAGACAGTTTCAAAAACAAAACTAAGAGCAAGGATACATAAAAAACAAACTGAATTAGGAAAAATGAAAACAAATAGAAGGAAGATAAAAGAAAGACTATGTTTGCAAGCCGAACTCTTAACAACTGTTGAAATGGAAATTGATGAAGTAGAAAAGGAAGTCAAGAGTTAAAAGCAACTTTAAAACAAGTGCAGGGAGGTGATTCATCTGACGAGTAGTCAACTCCCTTTTTTAGGCTGCCTTCGGGCGGACACCGGAAAGCAAGTTCTGTGACGTATTTCTACCTGTGACATTATTTCTTGCTGTTGTCATATAAAAAAGGCATTGACACTGTAGCAGAGGATTCACAAGACATTTAAGGTAAGTTTATTATTATAATTTGTAGTTGTTTTTAAAATTATAGCATGTAAAAAATGATTGTTTTTGTGACCTGTTTTTCACTTCCCACATGTTTGTTTGTAGATAATCGTTATTTTTTTGGTTATTGAAAGAGAATGTGTGATGGATTATTATTTTTAATTCGTTGTTAAAGTGTTACTTGTCAGAGAACAGTAAAATACCCATCCTAGGGTCAACCCACCGAAACTGAGTATGCATGTTTGTAAGGTTTTACTAGTTAGAGAACTAGTAAATACCCAGTCTAGGTCACCAGCCCGAACTAGTGAGGGCTGGTGAGCTAGACTTGGTATTTACTAGTTCTCTCATCTCCGTTTTTAGTAATTGCAATACTGAGCCTAAGAGGAGCTTCCAAGTTTTCAGCCTTTATTTGTACGCCTCTGATTAAAGTATGTTCTGGCAAACTAGCATCGCCCTCCCTCGGAGTAATAAATAAGCGAAAAAGCATCGTCATTTGCCTAGGCAGTACCTGTAGCGTTGGGGTAAATTCTAAACCGACAGTGTTGCCCCCCACTTCAGCTAAGGACTTCTTTCTCTGTAGCTTATATTCAGAACCCTGCCTAATTATTTTCAATCTGTTTTTTTCTGTTGTGTTCCTGGAACTAGGCTAACAAGATAGGGGCCCGCATTCAAAGCCTTTCTAAAATTGTTTTTCTTATCGTAGTATACATTAGGGCTTCGCAGTTCAAACTTTAAATTCCAAGCAATTTCAGGAAGCAACGCCCAAGCATTCTCTCTTTTATGAAGTTTGTATTCATGTTTGCCAAAATCGTTTGCTCTTAAATTTCTTATCTCTTCTAGGGTAGGATATTGCTGTCGTTTTTTGTCTTCAATTTCTGTTCGTTTGTAAACCCCGTCATCTGTGTACTCAAATCCATAAACATTTCCTGGCACTCCTGTTAGATCAAACTCGGTTGTGTCTGCTAGGTCTTTTAGCTCTACTGCGGGTGCATTTAGGAGCTAGCTCCGCTTTTGGTTCTGCTGGTCCCCGAGACATTCTTTCCATAATATAAAAAAATAAAATAAACAAATTGTTATAAGCAATCAATAATAAACAAATTATAATAAACAAACGTATTGAACTGGGGGGTCAGTCCGTAAGCATAGCTTAGCGTGCTTAGATGTTTCTAACTGCTCTTTTATTTTTTTTAGCTCGTCTTTGTCCCTTATTATATAATTTTCACTTAAACATTCTTCAAAACTATCTCTGTCCTTAGTGTAAAATAATACAACCGATTTTAACTGCGATCGAAAGTCTTTTAAGACAGCATTGTATTTTTTAGTTAAGAGCCACACAGAAACTAATGCGTGGTGGCCACTAAAGGCTAGCTTTGAAGGAGCTTTTCTTTTTTTAACAATGTCTCGTTCAGCTGAACAGTCATCAATAATAAACAGGGTTTCAGTTCCCTCAAAAAGTCTATAGTAATGTTCTAAACAGTCGCTCAGTTTGTCGCTAGGATCAACTAAAAATATATTCTCATCTGTCCAAATAAACTTCCTTTCTTTGTGAGACGTGTTGTGCGTAATGGTTGTGCAGAATATAACAATGTGCTCGTAATGAAACCTGTACATTGTTTGTAACAAATCAAGTACGAATACAGTTTTCCCACACCCAGTAATCCCGCAGATAAGAGAACAGTGCGGATCTTTAGGAAGAAACTTCAAGCTATCCATCTGTTTTATTAGAATATTTCTTCTGCATTTTAAAAAGCCGCGTCTT
>CM031625.1:2191221-2205200 GCA_018398815.1 Conus ventricosus | reverse complement strand
TTCCTGTCATCATAATTTTTCCACATCACGATCCTGTCTTTCATGTAAATAAAACTAAGTCTTTAACTGTTCTCTAAAGTCTTTAAAACTGAGTTATATTTTGGCATAAAATCCACACACTTATCCCAGCATGTCTTCCACTGAAAGCTAGTTTTGACAAAGTGTTTCTCTTTTAACTATGTCTCTTCTGCTGAACAGTCATCTATAATAAATAGTGTCTGCGTTCCTTCAAACAATAAAAAAGCGTTCTAGACACTCACATCAGTTTATTGCTAGGATTAACTAAAAATATGTTATCATCAGTCCATATAAACCTTCTATCATGATATGCTTTGTTCCATTTAAGTGTTGGGCAGAAAATCACAATATGATCAAAATTATAACGAAAACTGTTTGTAATAGGTCGGGACAATATGTTTTTCCACAACCAGTTTGTCCACACATTAATGAACAATGAGGGGTTTTTGTCATAAAGTTTAACTGCTCCATAGTTTTATAACAGAACTTAATCTAATTCCAGTTATTGTTTTTATCATGCTCTCTGTCAAAACTTGTTCAGTATAATAAAATCCTATAAGGTCTAAATGTGTAAGATTAATCCAATTCAGTTCTGTAAGATTGTTTCTATTTAGACTACCTATTGATTTGTTGCTTGTTGTTATGACCTTAATATCCTCACCATTGTGAAGAACGACGACAGTAACCTTAAGACTGTCAACGTCTAAGTTTTGCCAGCTAATTAGAATTCCTTTTAGAAGGACGTCACTAACACCCACAACCCCATCCCTCTTCACATCTTTTAAGACAGAAATTTCAAATATCATTGTGAACGTGTCTCCTAATTTCATTTGCGGAATGAACTGTAATTTTGTAGAAGCTTCCTTTAAAACTGATTCTCTTCTGTGGAGGATGTACTGTTTATTTCCATACGGCTTTATTTCAATCTCTTTTCGACTATTGTCCTCAGGCATAAGACTTATATGCAAAGGGCCTGAGTTGAATGCTTTTCTGAAATTTTTTTTATGGTTAAAAAATGTAAATGGGCTTATGAATTCAAATTTTATTTCCCATTCTAAATATGGTTCTAAGTGCCATTTGCTGTCAGGTTTCGAACTATTTTATATTCATACTGGCCAACATTATTTGCTTCTAATTGCGCAGTTGTTCTAGTTTAGGAAACTTTTTGTTGTCGCCAACCTCTTTGCGTTTATAAATCACCATCTTTAGTGTACTCAAACCCATACAAAGTGCCTATCTCACCGTTCTGTTCAAAGTCCGCAACGTCTGCAAGGTCTTTTAATTCTAAAGTTATACACCTCACAGGCGCTAATGTAACTCCTGGTTCTTCTGGCCCACGCAACATTATTTTTTAGAACAACGTATTATTTATTTCCAAAACAATGTGCAGGTTATCACATTTCACGAGTTTCCCTGTTTTTTGTCTGCAATTTTTAAATTAAATGATCCGACCCTCCCACAAACTAATCTTTTAAACTGTAAATTAGGGAATTGTATAATTTCATAATCGCAATATGCAGCTTTCCCTGATGGAAGAGCTCTTAAAACAGTTGAGGGCCTTCCATCATGTAAGTTTTCATCAGTGCTTAGCTCGTCCAAATGAACATAGAGTAATGAATGTAATGCAAGATTGAGCGGACTTTCCCCCTCATAAGTAGTTGTATCTGGTGTAACAATAAATCTCGAGTGTCCTGAGTGTTAGCTCTAAAGCCTAACATTTTAGCTAGCTCTTTATCAAAATAGTAACCTGCTTCTTCTTCAGCTTGAATGATAACATTGTTTCAGATTTGCATTGTTAAGTTTGAGAGTGATGTCAAAGTTACTCAATGCTTCTTTTAGTGAGCAAAACCCGTAATAACCATCAGGTATTGTTAACTGGCTAATTAAGTTTCTTCCCTTGCCATATTTTTTAATCTTATTATTCTCCTTGGATTCACTTATATTAACCATACGACTTGTAAAAAATTTCATGGATGTGCGACCATTTTGGTTCCGCAATCGTTATCAATAGCATGTTTCTAAAGACGAAGACTGTCTGAGTTGTTATTGTTACAACATTTTTTTAACGAAAAAAAATGAGCGCGTTCAAATATAATACTAATGCAAAATATTCTGTTGGGCCGCACTACAATCTTAAAAATATAACAACTGACACCCTCGACATTTCTGTGACCCAGACTGTCGCTTTTCAAGTAAAGGTGAGTACTCCATTAAGCAGATATCTTAACCCTCCTATTAAAAAAGACTACATCGCGAAAGTGTGGTTCAGTCATCCGATGCAGTTTTAATCAGAACCAGTTAAACTTTGCTGGTTTTGTGCATCAACTGGGTGTGGAGTGTCGTACGCTGATCATTTAAATCATCCTGATCCTTTGTGAGGTCAGTGTACCAGATTTCATTTTTATTACACCTTCAGACGTATTTTGACTGAACTGCGAGCGCCATTACCAAATGACAAACCGTTTAATCCATTCAGCAACCAAATAGACATGAAGGCTTTTGAAAGGATTTGTAACGAATTCAATATTAATGTTAAGACAGACTTTAGACAAAAGTCGGATCTTAATCATGGCTTAGGCACCCCTTATTTGTGGGGCTGCACAGAAAGTATAACTATGACTGGAATCCTCCTTACACATCTTTCTCTTCAGGCACAGGCGTCACCTCGGGTCCATAGAGCAAGAGCATAAAACAGCATGGACAACATTTATCTTAGACACATCTGAGGGCCTAACTCAAGCGGGAATAGTACGAATAAACGACTCTATTCGTACTTACGTTGGTGTTTGCTAGGTTCGCAAGCACAGACAAGGTCGAGCATAACTAATTCTTCTACTGGCTTTGATGCACAAAAACAATACTTAGCAAATTTAGAGGACGCCATTAATTCTACAGTTGATTAGATTCAAGTATAAAAAGGTACCAAAATGTTTACAATACCAAGATCGAAGTAGACTTTGCTGTTGGCACTGGTTTATACATGCTACCTTCTGACCTTAGACTCCAGGTAGGAACAATAATAAACTACAACAATGAAATCATTGTGGCCGGCAATGAACAGAAGGTTGGGAAAAACGACATAAATTCTGGGCCAGTAATAGTACAAACAATAAAAAACACCCAAGATTAAGTCATCCAATCCCTGAGGTCCAAAGCCCAAAGACTGTTGAAGACGTGGACTTTGTTCGCGATGACCATGGATATGAAAGAGCGCTAGTTGTTGGATTAACTGTCCTAGGATTACTTGGTCTTTATCTTACTGAATAGCAATCCAACTATTAAGAGAACTGACGCCCATAAGTGCTCGGCCATAAAGCCAACTACTTTGCTTGCAGTAGACAAAAGCCAGCTAACAATACTCCCTAATATACCAGGTAAAGAGTCTATAGCTTTACCAGCTAATTTTTTTAATAAACTCGCAAGATGATCAAGTTGTTTTTTTACCCATGAATTATCAGGCGATGGCGATGGGGGCACTGAACTTTGCCCTCCGCCACCGCCTGTAATAGCCATCACCAGTGTACTTATTGCAAATCCTAAGGCAGTTATAACGCTTGCTAATGTGACGCCTTGCTCTCTAAACAGCGTTCGTATTCGTTCTGCTAGCGTTGTGTCTTCATATAAAATTTTCCGGATAGTTTCTCTTATTCTATTCACTTGAGTTCGTAATTGGTCTCGGTTAGTAGTCAGCGCTTCTAGTCTTGCTGATCTTCGTTCTTCAAGATTTTTTAGTCTTTGTCTTATTCTTTCTTTAATCTCACGCCCTAAGTTGGCGTCGTCAGCCTCACGAGTTTTTTCTTTTTCTCTTTTATATCCTTATCTAGTACACCTAGTTTGCTAAATTGTTTTTTAATTCCCCTCGGATGGTTCTTAAAGTACGATCAAGGGCTACTAAATCTCTCTCAGGTAGCCGTGGTTCGTGTATAGTATTAATGCTGTTTCTTCTTCTTCAGTGAGTTCTGCTCCTACTGTATTTATTACTTTGACTGCTGTTTGATTTAAATCTTCAAGTTCCATGGTTTGCATTTGGTTATCTGTCGGGAGTTCTTGTAGTGTGTTTTGAAGTTTAGCAACTGCCTCCCTATCTAATTCTGGTTTAGTAAGGCCAAGGCGATTTCGAACTTCCACCTGAAGGTGTTTTTGATTGTACCCATGCCTACAAACTTTGATGAGTCTCGTTTATGTGTAACTGAAAAGGTTGTCCTTGCTTGTTTTTTACATACAAATGGTCATCTTTTACTTCAAAATCATCAGGGTATATAGTTTCGGGAGGTTCTAGTCCTAAACGTTGGTATAATGATCTGACCTTACTTCTGTTAATTCACGCCTTTTTGCGCCCCCTCTAATTCATCCCGCAATGAGAACTCGAGCGATGCTGTGTCAAAGGAGTCCTTTCATCCATGTCGGGCGTCTCTAAGATCACTAATATCATAATCTTCTTCACCTCCAATTCCCGCCATGTTTTTAAATAATTAACTTTTTATTTTGTTTTATAAAAATGTCACAAGGATATGCTCGATTCTTGACCCGCATAGAATCTGAAAAAACCCCATAGCGTGAAGGGAAATAAACGGAATATTACTGTTCCAAATAATCCATCTACTATTGATGCAGATCAAATTCTTACTGTTAGATTTCCAGACCTAGGAGCGGATGATTTGATTGTGCCAGGCTCTGCACGGCTTACTTTTAAAATAGAACTCGCTTCAACAACAGACCCAAAGAGATCAGTTGTCCAGAATTTGGGGCGGGCAATCGTTAAGAAAATTTCTGTAAAACTTGAGGGGAAAGAAGTATTTTCTTTAAACAATGCAGACATATTTTTAACCTATTCTGATCTATGGCTAACCGCGAATGAAAGGGAAGATCTTGCGTTTCAAGGAATCGGCAATGAAGAAGCACTAAAACTTAGAATAGACGCCGAACTCGCCCCAGATGTTAAAAGCAGCAAAAAGGCTTTAGCTCTAAATTTTGCGTATGGAAATCGCTTTTCCATTCCCCTAGATTTGAGTTGTTAAAAGCGCATGCTCCATACTTACAAGGAGCATTAAAAGACAGATTGTCATACGAACTAACTTTTAATGAATACAACGTGTTATCAGATCAACAGACGCCGAAGCAAAGTACAGCATTTCTGACATCTCGTTAGAGTTTGACGTTGTTAGCAAAGATAAATTAGCAGGGCTGATTGAGCAACAATATGAGTCACAATTAGTAATATATTACGAAAACGTGCGCCATCATTCAACATATCCTAAAAGCAGGGCAGACGCTATAATGGAATTTTAATCTTAGCGTCGCAGTAAAATCGCTTAAAGGTATTTTATTGCTGTGTGAAGATGAAGAACCATCGCAAGAGCAAGTGAAAAGTTTTTTTAATCCAAAAATAACGAAAGTGCAATGTACAATTGATGGTAGTCCTAACCAAATCTACGCTAGCGGATTAGACCTTATCATCATTTTGACGAAATAAGAAAATTGTTTGGGGTGGGAGGGGCCGAAGTCCAACGCAGACCTTGCGTCTAAAGATCAACACCTTCACAGTGTTAGGCTTGATGATTATTTAACATCAAAATACGGTTTATGGATTGACCTAAGGTCAACAGAGGATAATGAGTTGCATGGAAGTGGGAGAACGGTTAAAGACGTAAACATTCAAATTGAGAAAGAAAAAGAAGCCGAAAACCGCTTAATGTACATTTGTTTTTATTAATTGATGCACAGCTGAATATTGAAAAGAAAGATTAGGCCATACAGAATACTAAATTATTTTTATTTTAAAAAAGCATGTCTGTTCAAGTTTATCCAAATGTGCCTACAGCGCCAGAGTCGCCAAGAGAAGAGATAGTAGAAACCCCGGCATAAAAACCTTTAGATTAACCAACATTACACAAATGCTACAAAAACTAGAGCAGGACCTTTCAAATACAGCAAAACCAAACGAAGGTATTCTGCTGCCTTTAATGCTGTTACCTATGTTAATACTGGAGCATCAACTATAAGCCGCCGCATCAGCAGGAACGAGTGTTGGCCTCTTAGCAACGGGCATAGGCGTACCCGCAGCTTTACCTCTAGGCGGTTGTCTTTAGCTCTCGGCCTGTGCTCATTAGCTGTAGGTGCTGCTGGCAAAAAAATAAAAACTAAACTCCAAAAGCACACAGCTATGGTCAATTAATAACAGCTAAACTTAGTTCCTTTAAGCTGATTATAAATAAAGCACTAGCTGACTCAAACATCACGGATGAAGAATTTAATCGTTTACAGGCCGATTTTGATGACTACAAAAGACAAAAGTTTGATCTCAAAGAAAGGCGAGGACAAGTTTTTCTCAACAGCCAGACCCCGAGCAAATAAAAAAGAATGCTTAAAAAAATAAAACGAAACATTAAACTCTGTTCTAAACAGCTCACATTAACAAACGCCAAAGGTGTTTATACTTAGTTTATGAGTCAAACACAAAAAGACTATCGATATTGATTAATATTTTTTGATTTAAAATAAATATTTTGAGTTTAAAAAGAAACTCAGCATGGATAAGATATAAGAAGGTCCAGACGAATGTTGAAGAAAGCAAGAAGATTTATCAAGAGCACTGAATGATATTGATTTAGAAGTCATTAATCCAGCAAACGTACAGGCAAGTGTGCCAGCATTTCTCAAGTTCCAGGTAAAACTAACAATAACCCGCCAGTTAAAGTAAATGTTAGCTGTTTTAATCGACTATATAACAATAAATGAAGAAAACCAGAAGTCTGGGTCTCAACTAAACAACAAACTATTCTTTCTCAAGATGACTTAACACCCGTTGGGCAGACCACTGCTTACACAGTTTGATGTGACGCTGAAGAAGCCAAAAAGAAGAGCTCTGGTTGGTCAGAGGGCGAAGTCTTAGAGATTAGATTAAAACAGGCTAAGTATGCGCCGATTGTAGCAGGCTTACATTCACTACCTCCAGCATTAGTTGCAAAAAAGCAGTTTTAAAACATAAAGAATACAGACGACAAATGTTTCATGTGGTGTGTTCTCGCAAGCTGCATTATATCCGCAAAAACGCAGAGAGAGTGTCTAACTATTGTCCTTACACTAATGATCTAACTTAGCGGAATATCCTTCTGTTAGCGTGGATTCCATTGATCAGTTTGAAGAACAAAACAACCAATAACTGTCAATATCACACATGGATGAGGAAACAAATCTACAGCCTATTAAAGTGTCCAGAAACAGTCCAACAATAGGCAATCCAGACAAAAATCATGTTGACTTACTACTGATGCTTTCACCACGGGGCTACCGCATTACACATTGATTCGAACAATGAGTAAACTAATGCAGCATGCTTCAAAGAATGGGCATAAACAAGAATTCTGCAGAAATGTTTAACAAGAATTCCATCCGCTCAAAGCCGCAAGCGAACATAAGAAAACTTTGTATCGGCCCAGTTGAACTGTAATACGGAACTAATTACGCCCCCAGAAGGCAGTAAAGTTAGTTTTTAAAGAACTGGAAACGTCTGCAAAATTCCCCATATGTGTTTACGCAGACTTCGAATCGCTCATTGTTCCTTATGAAGGGCCAGCGCCACAAAAACTTCGAAAAACAGTCTTAATGAGAAATCATCAGATTTGTTCATTGCCTTTATTAGTTAGGTCGGATGGCGCTCATTCAACGCCAGAATTATACAGAGGACCAATGCGGCTAGAAGATTTTACAGCGCATCAATGCAGCAAGTGCGTAATGATTGTTCTAATATCTGAATTTATCTGAAATCATGATGACGCCTGAAGACCAACCAACAGTATGACTCAGCCACTCACTGTTGGATTTGTGGTTAGGCCTCTCATCAGATGCGGCGAATCCAACAGTAAGAGACCATGATCACATTAGTGGAAAGTTCAGAGGAGCAGCGCACAGTAAATGCAATCTCAACTAAAGTTTGAACCAAAGACATGGAAGCTGCCTATATTCTTTCACAACTTGCGAGGTTACGACTCCCACCTTATAATGAAAGCAGTGGGCGATGCCTTCAGGGTAAACATGCATTGCCACAGTCAATCGGAAAAGTACATGTGTTTCACTTAAATAACATGTCTTTTTATGACTCTATGCAGCCACATGATTGTTCATTAGAGTCACTAGCTATGTCCTTAAAGTCTTGCCCAATAACGAAAGAATATTTTGACCAACGCTTGTTAGAAAGGGTGTTTACCCTATGAGTACATGAACAGTTGGAACGGTTGAATGAAGATACACTTCCCACTAAAGGCGCGTTCTTTTTTCTAGTCTTAGAGGAAAGGACATCAGTGATTCTGATTACCAGCATGCTCAAGATGCGTGGCAGAAACTTAGAGCGTAAAACGATGGGAGACTATCATGATTCATACTTGATGGCTGATGTATGTTTGTTGCGGACGTCTTTGAAAATTACAGAAAGACCTGCATGAAACATTATAGCCTGGATCCGCGCATTATATTTCTGCGCCCGGGATGAGCTGGGACGCTTTCTTAAAGTTTACTGAGATAGAGATTGATTTATGTACTGACCTGCCAATGATTCAGATGATTGAAAACGGATTGCGTGGAGGAATTAGTATGGCATCGCACCATTACTGTAAAGCAAACAACAAATACTTGGACGACATGATCCAAGTAAAAGGTCTAACTATCTTATGTATTTAGATGCAAACAATCTGTATGGTTGGGCTATGGCGCAATCACTTCCATTACGCAACTTTAAAATGTACACAGGTGGCTGTACAAATAATATTCAAAAAGCATTAAAGTGGTTGGGCATTTTTGACGCCGGGTCAACAGCGCGGATACATTCTAGAAGTTGACTTAGAATATCCTCATGAACTCCATGACCTGCATAATGACTACCCATTAGCTGCAGAAAGTCTAAAGATGAATCCAAGAGAGCCGCCTAAACTTGTGCCTAATCTTCGGGGCAAAAAAAATTATGTCTGCCATTACAGACTTCTACAATTTTATTTAAGACATGGTTTGAAGTTAACAGCAGTTCATCGTATAATTGCTTTTGATCAACAGTTCATGAAACCATACATCATGAAGAACACTGATCTCAGAACTAAATCCACAGATGCTTCAGAAAAAGACTTTTTCAAGCTGATGAACAACAGCTGTTTTTGGAAAGACTATGGAGAATCCGCACAAGCGTAAAGATGTCAGAATTGGTCACCAAAGAGAACGAAGCAATTAAGCTGACTTCAAAACCTAATTATCAGGACTTCAGAAGATTTCATGATCAGCTTTTTGGCATAATGATGAAAAAAAAGAAAGTCAAATTGGACAAACCCGTTTTTATTGGGTTTACTGTTTAGAATTATCAAAGCTTTTGATGTTAGAATTTCTTTATGACTACTTTAAACCCTTGTATCCAGAGTCCAGAGTACTTTACACAGATACAGATAGTTTTGTTATAGATATCCCTACTGAAGACATCTATAAAGACATGGAAATAGAAGTAGCTAAAGGAGCGAGTGGATGGTATACACATCCGATTATCCTAAAGATTCGCCTTTGCATTCAATTACTAACAAGAAGGTTTTAGGAAAGATGAAGGATGAATTATCTGGAAAGGTGATCAAGGAGTATGTGGGGTTAAGGTAAAAAATGTACAGTATTTCGAGCCAGGAGAAAACCATTAAGAAAGCAAAGGGATATCTCGCAGTGTTGTGCAGTCGAGCATATCACATGGCAACTACAAAGAAGCGTTGTTTGACAATAAGACTTTTCATCATGACAACGTAAAACTGCGATCTAATCTACATGAGATCAACACAACGGTTGTAACAAAGAAGTCATTAGATAGAACAAACACAAAACGTGTGTTTGTTAATCCAGAGTTTTCATATGCAACCGGGCACTACAGAACCGTAAAATAATTAAAGCGGAACGTGTCTGGTGGGATTATCTGCAGTTCTTCTTTTACAAAAGATCTTTGGAGAGCTGGCTGTTTCGTTGTGTCAGTTTCTCGTAAATAATACACGGGCGATTCATTTTTACAATTCTTTTTATTTCATATGGGTCAACACTCCAAACTGGATCTGTTGCCCTGATGCGAGTGTCCCCTTCTGCTTCTCCCGGTAAATAAAGGTACCTTACTTTTAAACCAAACGGCAATAGTTTGCCAGATGAAGACTCTCCTTCAACAACATCTATTGTTTGTTTTTTGATTGCTTGTACTGGTTTTTAACCCTTTAAATTCTTCATTATTCATTGCGCGCAAAACTGAGGGCAGTCTTCTAACCCATTCTGTGTTGCGAGAATTGTCAATCACTCTCTGTGATACTGGTAGGAGAAAAGTCTTTCGGCTAACTGTTTGTTAAAGTTTTCAACTAAAGCCTGTGATCTGTGAACTCCTGGGATGCCTCTTTTAATGGTAACTCTATGTTTTAACAATAATTGATTCACTTGGCCTTTAAATTCTTTTCCATCATCGACTTGAATCATGCGAGGATAAGTTAGCGGGCCTCGCTGGTATAATCAGTTGTATGGCAACAGCAACAGCAGAAGCACTCTTTTGTGTTAATGGTTCCGCATCTTTGTATCTTGAAGCTATGTCAATGACTGTGAGTGCGTACTTAAATCTTTTTCGTCTAATCGTATCATAGGGTAAATATAGAAGGTCCATTTGATGGTTGTCGTTTGGAGTTGTATTAACAAAGTGGGGTCTCTGTATTCGTCTAGGTGCAGGTAAATAAATTTGCCAAATCGCTTGTTTAGATAACCATTCTTTCGCTGTTTTGTTCGCTAACACTCCCGCTGCTTGGCTTAGCTTTTTAATTGCCGTGATTCCCTTCCAATATCCTTTGGGCGAATAATAGATTTTGTTCATTTTTTATTTAGCCAATATTATGCGCAACAAAATACACAACAGTCATACCAACGACAATAAACGCGATTTCTTGCATCTTTTGTTTTTCTGATGGATGATAAAAGTCACTGAATTTTGGCGGGGGCAATGTCTCAATCGTTTGCCCGTTACAAGATAATATTCTTTTATTGCTTGATCAACATCTTTAAATGTGTAAGCTGCATGCCCCTGTTTTTTTCAGTGTGTTATTAATAAAATCTAACTGCTCAATTCTCTGCTTTTCATAGCGATCTTGTGCTGCAGCTAGTTGCTCCACAGCTTTGTTATGTCTTTTTCTCTCACCTCGTCCCGTAGTTTACTAAATGCGTAATTACTTCCGCTAAAAGCAAGCGCATTCACCACAGCGCCGCCTATCATCATTACGAGTGAAGCCATTTTTTATAAATGTATTTTTTTTACATATTTATATTCTCTGGAATTATTCCTTGCTTAACTAGAAAATCTTTCGTAGCAAATGAAGCTGTAATAATAGCGATTAGCTTTGCAAAATCCTCAAAGTCTAGTTTGCCAAGATCTGCCGGTTTTATTTTTAACAGGCTTTTACCAAGCATTGAGTATCCTACACTTAGACCTCCAATAACAGCAGAATGGTATACAAGGTTGGCAACAGTCTTTTCGGCGCTCATTTTTAAAAACAAAATAATTATAATTAATAAAAAACATGAACACCGATGATCTATTAAACCTTCCTGAACTTATGATAACAAATGACCTGGTTGATGAGCAAGCTATTATGCCCAAAAAGGAAAGGCTGTATTCTTTGGCAGCATGTGGAAAAACAAAACAGTTCCTCGGCAATGAATTCAGCATTGAACAGATTCAACAGATGTCGCCGCAAGACATTATAAAGTATCATAACAGATATGAAGCGCAACTGGGATCAAGAATGGTAAAAAGTGTCGGGCAAACGGTTCTTAGTTTGTACACTAAACTAGTCAGTAGATTTGCCCCCATTGATTCTGAACAAGACTTTATGTATGATTTAACGCAGGATCCAGTTTTAACAAAGTCATTAGAGTCTCTAGGATGTGATCTATACTACAGATTTGGAACATTGTTATCGCCATTAATCATGGGAATAATTACTTTTAATCATATAGATTTTATTTCCCTTCAAAATGACCGAGCCAGAAAATCAGCAGAATCAGAAAACATTGGATCCAGGCGGAGAAAGTGACCTCTAAAAGGCTTCCTCATCCTGGACGTGTTGCAGCAGGGAAAAAATTAGCAGAGTGGAACAAGTGAACAAAATTAATGTTACAGAATGAAAAAGTGCCAGCTGTTTCAATGCCTGCTTTAAAAAACGCCAGAACATGTTAATCCTACAACAACGCCAGGGTTGCCACACCACCAAAGCCTTCACAGAATTTTCTTAAAGCAATTGTTATTTTTGGCGGCATTGCTGCTGTTGGGGGCGGTTATTACGGTTATAAAATATATAAACAAAAACACCAGCAACCAAAGCAGCCCAAACAATCTCTGCCATTAAATATAGAAGATGAACAAAAACCGCCAACAACAAAAGATCATTTGATCCATTTCAAATGCAATAATACTTTAAGAACTTAATAAATAATTATAAGTTAACTTGAATAAGAACTTAGTTGTACTTAAAGGATGACTTAATTACAATCTTAAGGTAACTTAAGTGAAGAACTTGAGGTAACTTAGTCAAGAACTTATTAAAAACTTGATGTGACTTAATTAAAAACTTAAAGGAACTTAATTAAAAACTTAATTAAAAACTTAATTAAAAACTTAGGGTAACTTGATTAAGAACTTAATTAAGAACTTGGGGTGACTTAATAAGAACTTAATTAAGGACTTAGATGGGTGGGGGTGGGGGGACGTGTGTGCGTGGGGTGGGGGGCGTGTGTGCGTGGGGGGGGGGTGGGGGCCAAGTGATCACAGTAGGGTTGTTTGGCCTAGTTTGCTTTGCAGGTCAAGTGATCACAGTAGGGTCGTTTGGCGATCACAGTAGGGTCGTTTGGCCTAGTTTGCTGCTGTGCTCCCTTTTCTCAACCAGGCTTGCAACTGGCTTTGGCAGAGTTACAGCAGTAATTGCTGTAGCCGAGCTTTTATGGCGGCTCTAATCGCCAGTAGTAGTACATCCGTCGTTGTATATTTGGAGCATTTATATGAAGATAGTGCTGGGCACACACTACTCCTCTCCATACTGGTAGATGTACTAAGGTCTGCCTAACCCTATCTAGTTTGTTTGCCAGAACCCCCGAAAATCGTCATTCAGTTTCATAAGTCTAATGATAGTTTGACGTTTGCTACACAGTTCATTTATACTGATTCCTAGCTTGTGAAATTTAGGATAGTTATAAAAACACACAGAAAGTTGAATAAGTTTTTCTAGCATACGAATCAGACATGTTCACCTCCGCCTTAAGAAATGAACGCCATGTTTGATGCGTTTTTTGTTTTTTAAACATGGCTTTAGCTGTCTCAAGCCAGCGCCCAACAACCAACGCGTGATGGATTGTTTTTCCTTGGCCAACTTTCAACAATGCAGCGCCATTTTTTAAATAAGGAACCATCTCATCGATAGTCAAACACGTATTGAAATTGGCTGTATCTTGGTCAACAATATTGCCTTCAACGTTTTCATTTCCTTGAACCAACAAACCTTGAAGATAGTCGTTCATTTCCAAAGCAGTCGGTTCACTTTTTTCCTTTCTCCCCTCTAGAAAAGCAATGCTTCTTCTTGGTTTAACTGGTAAAGAACATGCTTCACCTAATTCTTTTTTCGACAAATACTCTAACATGCAGTTAAAGTAAAACTTGTGATCTTGAATAGCACGATTCTGTTCTTCGGTAAACCGGTTAGCCATTTTAGAATAACACAACCAAGCACAGTAAAGAGCACAGTAAACGCGTCCTGCTCGTCCGCAGTCAAGGGAGAATGATGAACCGGTGTTGGTTAACCTAGTCATGTGAGCGCCGTAAGCCCTTCACTTAATTGTAACCCCCTCGCTGATTGGTCGGCTGTGACATCGCCCATCGCATGTTGACGTGGCAGCCTCGATGTGATAGTGTCAACGTGGCAGCCATTCAGTGG
>CM031625.1:2110280-2191121 GCA_018398815.1 Conus ventricosus | reverse complement strand
TTGGGGGAAAATTTTAGACAAGCTTCCTTTTTTTTGCAACATTTTAAAAATTTTAAAAACAATTTTTAATAAATTTAAATTAAATAAAAAATAAAAAAAAAAATTTATACAACTGGGCCAAATGCCTCTAACTGCAAGCAGGGAGTAAAGCAAACGCCAAAATCCCCAGACAGACCTGCCTTTTAAGTGGAAGGGGGCGCGGGGGAAATCCTTCTCCACTGGTGCTCTGTTGTTTTAGACCATGAAACTCAACCACCCGTTTGAGAAGAGTTACTTCATCTGCACCAATCTGTGAGCCCTTCAAGCTTGTGGGTGACGTCCATGTATATATATATATATATATATATATTATATATATATAATATATATATATATATTATATATAAAATATATATATATATATATATATATATTATATATTATATATGTGTGTGTGTGTGTGTGTGTGTGTGTGTGTGTGTGTGTGTGTGTGTGTGTGTGTGTGTGTGTGCGTGCAGGCTGGAGGTGGAAACACCATTGCACTCCCAGCCTTTTGCATGAAGAGCGAGGGGAAATGTGACAGGGAAAAATAATGATGACAGGGGAAAATGATGACAGTGGAAAATGATGACAGTGGAAAATGATGACAGGGGAAATGATGACAGTGGAAAATGATGACAGGGGGAAAATGATGACAGTGGAAAATGATGACAGGGGAAATGATGACAGTGGGAAAATGATGACAGTGGAAAAATGATGACAATGGAAAATGATGACAATGGAAAATGATATGATGAGTGGAAAATGATGACAGTGGAAAATGATGACAGTGGAAATGTATGACAGTGGAAAATGATGACAATGGAAAATGATGACAGTGGAAAATGATGACATGGAAAATGATGACAGTGGAAAATGGACAATGGAAATGATGACAGTGGAAAATGATGACAATGGAAAATGATGACAGTCCAGTCTGACCCTGACTTTGACCCCATGCGGTTCTGGCTAATCTGAACACATCTGCTCCTATTAAGCCTCCCAGGTACGTCGAGTCCGGGACCTTGCTTCCATCGACCTTGACATCTTTCGAGCTGACCTGCTGTCCTCCCTTCAATCTGTACCTTCCTGTCTGCGGAGCAATTCCATGGCCTACTTCAAGATGTCCTTGATCACCATGCCCCAGTACTTAGACGCAAGATTTCCAGCCGTCCACCCTCACACTGGTTCCCAGCAGTTGGCCCTGAAGTTCTTGATGCTAAACGTGTTAGACGTAGGGCCGAAAGGCAGTGGCTAAAGACAAACCTCGAGATTCACAAACAAATTTTGCGATTGCTAGTAATGCTGTGAATGAAATTGTTCAAAAAGCAAAATCAGCCTTCTACAATGCTAAAATATTAGCATGCACAACAACCAAGCAATTGTTTAAGGTCACTGATACACTACATGGGGAGAACAAAATCATCTCCCTTCCTTCATCTGTCTGTCCCTCTGACATTCCACAGAAATTTTGTGACTTTTTCACTAGCAAAATTAGACTTATCCGTGAAAGTCTCGATGCTCAGTCAGTATCTGAACCTGATATTCCATACAACTCTTTTTCCGGCATTTCATTGACTGACTTTGACCTGTGACAGTTGCTGTTGTCAAAGAAGTCATCGACAAGATGTTATCAAAACAGTGTGTACTGGATCTCTTCCATCTACTTTATTATCTGCATGCATGGATGTTTTGTTGCCATATATCACTAGTGTGGTAAATGAATCTCTCACTTCTGGTTGTTTCCACCTGCACTGAAAACTGCTGTTGTCCGACTCTTTTGAAGAAACCTCTCTCTGACCCTGAAAACCTAAAAAAATTATCGACCTGTCTCCAACTTGTCTTTTCTTTCAAAGATAATTGAAAAGATAGCACTTCTCCAACTCCAAACCACCTTGACCAAAAACAACTTGCTCTATTCGTTGCAGTCCGCCTATCGCACTGGACACAGTACAGAAACTGCTCTGCTGAAAATAATAAACGATCTTCTCTCTGCTCTGGTAACGGTCAGGTTTCACTGCTTTCTCTTCTTGACTTGTCCGCTGCCTTGATACCATTGATCACTCCACCCTCCTCACTAGACTTCAACATACTTTTGGCATCTCTTCTCACGCCTTGGCATGGTTTTATTCTTACCTTTCTGGTCGAACCAAATTGTCTCTGTCAATGGTTTTTCTTCAAGCTCTGCTGACTTGAATTATGGTGTTCCCCAAGGCTCTGTCCTTGGTCCCATTCTGTTTGTTCTATATACCCAACCCATCTCTGACATTGTAGCCATCATGACATTTCACACCACTGCTTCTCTGATGACAATCAAATCTACATTTCTGGTGACATCTCTCCTCTCCTCCATCATTGATCGCTCACAGCTCTGCATCTCGGACATAAAGGCATGGATGACTTGCAACAAACTTCAGTTAAACAATGACAAAAACTGAACTGATCTTCATTCTCCCAAACGGCTCATGTCTACAATCTCTGTTCCTTCTTCTGTCCAACTTGGTACCTCTCTCATTCAGACCTCTACCACTGTGCGAATTCTAGGCGTTGTACTTGATCAGACACTCTCTTTTCAAAATCAGATTTCTTCTATCTGCCGTGCTTGCTACTTGGAGCTTCGGCGAATCAGTTCTGTGCGCCACCTTCTGTCTGAAGAAGCCACCAAGACTCTGGTTTCTGCTTTCATTCTTTCAAGACTTGACTACTGTAATTCTCTTCTTGCTGGCTGTCCACAGAATCTTCTTGCAAAATTGCAGAAAGTCCAAAATAATGCTGCTCGCCTTGTCTCGAAATCTCCGAAAACCTCTCATGTTTCTCCTTGCTTAATCTTTGCACTGGCTTCCTGTTGAAAAACGCATCAAGTACAAACTTTCTTTGCTCTGTTACAAGGCATTGGATGGCCTCGCTCCATCTTACCTCTCTAAACTTCTGTCGACCTATACTCCTTCCAGACAGCTTCGCTCTTCCTCTGACACTCGCATTCTGCAGATCCCTCGTTTTCGGGCCAGAACACTCGGTGAACGTTTTTTTCTTTTCAGGCTCCTTCCTGCTGGAACAATCTCCCGTCTGCACTCCGAAACTAAACAGTCTTTCTTCTTTCAAGTCCTCCTCAAAACAACTCTCTTCAAAACATAATTTTTCTGCTCCTTCGCTGGTGTGTGGGTGTGTGCGTGTGTGTGTCTGTTTGTGTGTGTGTGTGTGTGTGTGTGTGTGTGTTGTGTGTGTTGTGTGTGTGTGTGTGTGTGTGTGTGTGTGTGTGTGTGTTTGTGTGTGTGTGTGTGTGTGTGTGTGTGTGTGTGTGTGTGTGTGTGTGTGTGTGTGTGTGTGTGGTGTGTGTGTGTGTATGTGTGTGTGTGTGTTAGGGCTTATTGCTGTAAGCGTTAGGGCTTTTGTTTAAGATTAAGCGCACTAAATGTTCCTTATTATTATTATTATTATTATTATTATTATTATTATTACAGTGGAAAATGATGACAGTGTCAGTATGTCGCTCACCTTCCACACCATCACAGACTCATACGCACGACTGTCTCATTCTGACCTGCACAACGTCACTTTGTCAAGTTACACCTTCTTTGTCGAGGGCTTGCGTAAACAAAGGCACAGGACAAAACTCACAGGCAAATGACGTGAACGTCTGTTCATCAGACTGATACATCTGCAGGTTTTGCATGTGGGCACCCTCCTCACTGGCGGAGGACGGGGTGGGGGTGATGATGTAATAACAACAATGATAATAATGATGAAATTGGCAATAATAATAATAATAATTAATAATAATAATAATAATAATAATAATAATAATGATGATGATGATGATGATGATAATAGTATAATAATAATAATAGTCATGATGATAATAATGATAATGATGATGATGATGATAATAATATGATAATGATAATGATTGATAATAATAATAATGATAAGAAGTAGCACTTCAGGGCATTACTATTACAAACTAACAAGGAAAAGAAAGAAAGAAAGAAAGGAAAGTAAGAAAGAGAAGATAAGAAAGAAAGAAAGAAACAAACGCTTGGTACAGAGACATGATGTCGACAGACTTCTCATCAGTGTTCATGACCTACAAACAAAAGTGGTAGATACACGAACACACAAGAGAAGACAGCAAATGCTCTGCAAGTGGTGTGGTTCGAAGATGGATATCGTTTTGTGAACAGCCGCCCCAGGTACACATTGCTAAGACTGAAGCTAACATAGCAGCTATCAAAAGAAGTATCAAACGCTTCCATCCATTCAATCGTCTGGATACATTCAAACGCTTTTATTTTTGTTGTTAAAACAAGGGTTTTTGTGCATGCTTCGTGTCAATTTGTTTGGACACCTTTGTTGTATTGCATTTTATATGCAAGGGTACGTCTTTCGGAAATAGTTTCCCTTTACTGATAATTTCATTTGATCCAAGATTATATAGACCTTTTATATTTGGATATAATAATGTTAAGACTGATTTCCATGTGTGATTTGTCATTTTGATATTTCTTATCCAGCTTACATTCTAAAGATTGCATGAAACAATTTTTAAAAGGGAAAATCTAAACTCCCTTCATTTATTCGTTTGTTGTTTACTTTAACAATTCTCTTGCTAATTCTATGCCTTTTGCTTTTCCATACGAATTTGGCGCATAGTTTTTCTCCCGTGCTTTGTCTAGTGGATTAAGTAAACATGTCCAACCGTATTCATTTTTTGGATAAGGGACGTTTATACTTACAGTTCTTCCCAGTGTGGTATAATTCTCTTAATCCAGTTCCTATATAACTGTTCTATTTTCACAGCTTTTTTCCTTTATAGATAACTTGTGTATTCCCAGCCAGCTTAGTTAGATATAGAGAATGTAAATATCTTCGTTCACGACCCCATGTGATTCTGCCCGAAAACCCCTTTTTTACATCCAAGTCACGTCCTTCTCATGTCAGTTTTAGCCAAAATTAACACCTTTTCACAAACAAATTAACATGCCAAAACTGCTAATTATTGACGTAATTAGCACATTGAAACGGGGGTTTCCGTGCAGAATAATATGGGTGATCGTGAACGAAGATATTTACTTCTCTCCAGTGATATAAAATTAACGCCCGCGGAAATGAGTTCTTACTACTCTTCTACATGTTCTTCTACTTCCAGCACCATTAATAAATTAGAACAAACAACTGGCCTTCCGTCTTGATTAACTATTTTTACATCCAATGAATTTAAAGAACCCTCAATTAATTCTTTAAATTCACTGTCTCCGCCAAACTATGTAACTGATAATCGCAAAAACCCTACCTTAGTTGGCGGCAATGCTCGAGTAGAACAGTAGATGGATAACCATTAAACAAATTAGTATCTGTTTTTAAACTGTTGTAAATGGACATACAAAGTTGGGTTCACGAGGAAAATCAGATGGTCTACAGCCTACATACTCATAAGACCGCTTTTTTAAGTACATATGTGTTTTAATATGATACGTTTCACCACTATCATAAAAGCCTAAAATTCGAGCAAGGCTTCTAGGAAAAACCTACTCCCTTCTTTAAGTTCTGGAAAAATTTATTAGTAATTATAAGATTTGCCTCATTAATTTTTAACTTAATGTTAAAATTGCTAAATACTTCTCTTGACTTGACTTGACTTGATCCCTTAGACGTCGGTCCGTGGGGGCACCTCTGAAGCAGTGACAACCATCCTTCTCCATTCCTCTCTGTTCTCTGCCCTCCGCAATGTATTTCTCAGCCGCAGGCCTGTCCACTCCGTGATGTTATCCTCCCATCTTTTTCCTTGTCGACCTCTTCGCCTTTGTCCTGGTACTGTGCCCTGCATGATTGTCTTGTAGTAGCCATCGGGTATTTTTAAATGTTTTAATAGGTTGCCTTGCCCATCCTTAATATCCACCCAGTTATTCTTATCTTTTTCAGATATGTTAATCCATTTTATTTTAAACCCAATTTGTCTAAGGGTAACCCTACAATCACCGCGCCTATTTTCAATTGGGTGCGTTAAGAACACACGCTCGTTTTGCTTGGTTATATAGATGTAATCCTTTTTATAACTATTTAAAAAAACTAATTTAAAAAATGGAACCATTTAAATATAACGAAAGCGCCACTTACAATATAGGAGCGTTTTATAACCCCAAATCTTTGGACTTCAGTTTACTAACCATTGCAGTAGACGAATCATACGGCTTCCAAGTAAGGCTTGTAACCCAACTAACTAGATTTTAAATCTCCAATAAAGAATGATAGAGTTCCATCAGCATGGTCATCCCACCCTATGATGTTTTACCAGAATCAGTTAAATTTTGGCATTTACTGCGCAACTACTGGCTGCGGTGTTTCATATGCAAACCATTTAAACCATCCTAATTTTTAGTAAGGTCAGTATATAACTTTCATGTTTATTACCAGTACAGACGAATACTAACTGAACTACAAGTAGCCCTCCCAAGCGACAACGCGTTTAATCCATTTAAAAGCCCAATGGACAATAATGCATATGAAGAATCTGGCAACGAATTTAACATTAATCCTTTAACTGATTTTAGACAAAAGTTAGACCGCAATCATGGGTTAGGCACATTGTATTTGTGGGGCGCAAAAAGAGAATATAATTATGACTACTGGCCTGGCCACACTTCTTTTCAACCAGACAAACAAGTTCGATTGGGGTTAATTGAACAAAACATCCTAATGCTTGGGCAACATTTATCTTAGATGAAAGTGAAGGCTTAACAATGCAGGAGTGCAAAGACTTATGACTCCATAAGGACATACGTTTGGTGTCTATTAGGAGCACAAGCACAGACCAAGTCTAGCATAGTAGATCAATCTACAGGCTTTGATGCTAGAAAACAATTTCTAGCCAATTTAGAAGATGCTATTAACTCTGCTGTTGATTTGCCTGCCAGCATACAGAGGTATCAAGACGTTCTTGCACATGTAGGTCAAAGGTTGACTTTGTTGTAGGCCATGGATTATACATGCTACCTCTGACCTTAGACTACAGATTGGCATGATACAGAATTATAACAATGAAATCCTCATAGCTGGAGACGATCAAAACTTAGGGCACAATCAAGGCTTAAACACAAGGCCTGCACCATCCATTTAAAAAAAAGCACTAGCCCTGAAGAAAGCGATCCAGTTATAAACACCCAGAAAGCCCCCACAGCCAGAAAGCAGTCCAGAAAGCACTCCGCCTGCTGATCTACCTCGCGCTGACAGTCACACTAGCGAAAGACAGCCCTTGTTGTATTTTTAACTTTTACTGGATTAGCCATACTTTATTTCACTAAAAATTAATCCAGCAGCTAGCACTCCTAACGTCCACAGATGGTCAGCCATATAACCGGCTACCTTACCTATAGTAGACAAAACCCAACTAACAACACTGCCAATTATGCCAGGTGAGCATCAAGCGCTTTGGCAGCTAACTTCTTTAATAGGTTTGCCAGATGATGCAATTGTTTTCTAATCCAACTTTTACCAGGTTGAGGCGTTGGAGGAGCTACTGGCCCTGTTGGCACACCACCTGTTAAAGCATAAACGAGTGTAGATATAGCAAACCCAACAGCTGTTAATATACTAACTATTGTAATCCCTGTTCCTGAACAGGTCCTTATTCTTTTGCTAGCGTAGTGTTTTCATAAAGTATTCTGTTTATAGTTTCTCTGATTCTGCTTGTTTGGGATGCTAGCTGCATTCTGTTAGTAGACAGCACTTTAACCGGGCCGCCCTTTGTAGCATTAAATCTTGTATTTTTGCTGTATTTTAGCCTTTTCTTCTCGCCCTAAATTGTTATCATCTGCATCAGCCAGTTTATTTTTTTCTTCTTCTATCTCTCTATCTAGTCACCAAGTTTTGCTAAATTGTTTGTTAGTTCACCCTTATTGTTCGTAAAGCCTCATTAAGCCCAGGATTTCACGCATAGGCAATGGGGAATCGTTTAATTGTTTTTAACTGCGTCTCTCATTAAAACTCGTTTCAATTTCTGCTATTAGTTCATCTGCTGTTCGATTTAATTCTTCAAGAGGTATGTTTTGTATTTCAGATTGTGTTGGCAACTCTTGCCCCAAGTTCTGTAAAAGACTAACAGCTTCAGAGAACAGTAAAATGTTCATCCTAGCTCACCCACCCTCACCCTGTTCGGGTGGCTGCCCTAGGATAAACATTTTACTGTTCTCTCCTAGTAAACCCTACAAACAAACATACTGTGTAGGATTATCCGTTTTCAATACTATTTACTAACTTTTCAGATTGTAGTTTTTGCTTAATCCTATGTTTTTTCCTGATCATTTTCAATGACATCATTTTCGCGCAAACATTCTTCAAATGAGTCTCTGTCTTTCTGTGTAAAATAAAACTACAGTTTTTAACTGTTCTCTAAAGTTTTTAAAATCCACACACTTATCCTAGCATGATAAATCTTATAAAACGAAGTAGACAAACAAACATGATCCAGCCTTACTTGCCCCACTATTGTGCGAAGTTCTGAAACCAGAGAGCTTAATGAGTTAAGTGTGGAGTCAGATTTTCTTATCTCCGGGGTTGACCTATGCATGGAAATACAGAGGCCGGTCATTAGGCGGACGCCTCATTACTTAATTTGTGGTGTTCTAGACCCAACGCCCCCTAACAAGCGCTCGCAAATCTAACTGCAGGGTGTATTAGATGGTGTCAGGGCGGCAATAGGCACAGTGGTCCGTGGCTCCTGCGATACCTGTAATTATTTGACTGCAAACCTTCGCGGGAGAGCAAAGCTAATCATTTTTGCTAGCACTTATCTGCTACGTCGCCAAACAGTATTCAGTGGCCTGCGTTGACATGAAGACGTTGACAAGCTTAGCTCTGCTGTGAGAATATAAGTCAATGCAAGTTCTGTGACTTAGTTTTGCTTGCGTGACTTACTTCTGGTTGTGTGACACATTTATTTTCGGTTTGACCCGTGACACTATTTCTTGCTGTTGACACTATTTCTTGCTGTTGACATATAAAAAGGTATTGACCTGTTTATAGTTACGTGTTTTTGGAGACATGCAGTTAGTTTCAAAATGACGGATCAGGCGTCAACATCGGGAACGCCAAGAACTGTTGAAAGTTTTTTAGCCAGTATTCCATTTAAAAAAGAACATTTGGAAGAGCAAATAGCGAAAAAGAGAAAAGAGTTGAGAAAGATAAAGAGGCAAAGAGTGAAACAAGAAGAAAGAGTAAAACTAGAAGGACAAAAATTAAAATCATTGATTGATAATGAAACAAAATTGAAAGCTGCTCTTGATGAATTAAATACTCAATGGGGTGCGGCAGAGGATTCACAAGACATTTAAGGTAAGTTTATTTTTATTATAATTTGTAGTTGTTTTTAAAATTATAGCATTTTTACTGATAATAACTATATCATATTCTGAACATCTGTTTCTTATAAATAATCAAAGGTGTGTGCGCACACCCACACAACACACACACCCACACACACACGCACTTAAGTCACACTCAAGTCACTTCTAAGTTCTTAACTTAAGTTACCCCAAGTCACCTCTAAGTTCTTACTCAAGTCATCCCCAAGTCGTCCTTAAGTCATCCTTAAGTCATCCTTAAGTTCTTACTTAAGTCGCTTCTACGTTCTTACTTAAGTTGTCCTTAAGTCATCCTCAAGTCACTTCTAAGTTCTTACTCAAGTCATCCTCAAGTCACTTCTAAGTTCTTAACTTAAGTCACCTCAAGATTGTAATTAAGTCATCCTCTAAGTACAACCAAGTTCTTATTCAAGTCAACTTATAATTATTTATTAAGTTCTTAAAGTATTATTGCATCTGAAATGGATCAAAATGAACTTTTGTTGTTGGCGGTTCTGGCATACTTTTGTGTTTGGCTTCTGTATTTAGTGGTTGAGATTGTTTGGACTGATTCGGTTTTTGTTGTCTTTGTTTATATATTTTATAACCGTAATAACCACCCCCAACAGCAATGCCGCCAAAAATGACAATTGCTTTAAGAAAATATGAAGACTTTGGCGGTGTAGGCAACCCTGTTGTTGTAGGCCTTGAATCAACTTGTTCTGGCGTTTTTATAGCTGGCATTGAAACAACTGGCTGCGGCTCTGGCACTTTTTCATTCTGTGATTGTAACTGTAATTTATTTTGTTTGTTCCACTCTGCTACTCTTTTTCCTGCTGCAACACGCCCAGGATGCTTTTTACTGGTCGCTTTCTCCACCGGATTCAATGTTTTCTGATTCTGCTGATTTTCTGGCTCGGTCATTTTGAAGGGAAATAAAATCTATATGATTAAAAGTAATTAATCCCATGATTAGCGGCGACAATAATGTTCCAAATCTGTAATATAGATCACATCCTAGAGACTCTAATGACTTTGTTAAAACTGGATCCTGCGTTAAATCATACATAAAGTCTTGTTCAGAATCAATAGGCGCAAATCTATTAACTAAGAACCGTTTGCCCGACACTTTTTACCATTCTTGATCCTAGTTGCGCTTCATACCTGTTATGATACTTTACAATGTCTTGTGGCGACATCTGTTGAATCTGTTCTATGCTGAATTCATTTCCGAGGAACTGTTTTGTTTTTCCACATGCTGCCAAAGAATACAGCTTTCCTTTTTGGGCATAATAGCTTGGTCATCAACTTGGTCATTTGTAATCATAAGTACAGGAAGGTTTAGGCTGCCCTGTAGCTGTAGTAGATCATCGCCGTTCATGTTTGTATTAATTATAATTATTTTATTTTTAAAAATGAGCACCAAAAAAACTGTTACCAACCTTGTATACCATTCTGCTGTTATTGGAGGTCTAAGTGCAGGATACACAATGCTTGGTAAAAGCCTGTTAAAAATTAAACCAGCAGATCTTGGCAAGCTAGGCTTTGAGGATTCAGCAAAGCTAATTGCTGTTATAGCAGCTTCATTTGCTACGAAAGATTTTCTAGTTAAGCAAGGAATAATTCCTGACAGTATCAATATGTAAAATTAAAAAAAATACATTTATAAAAATGGCTTCACTCGTAATGATGATAGGCGGCGAAGTAGTGAATGCGCTTGCTTTTAGCGGAAGTAATTACGCATTTAGTAAACTGCGGGATGACGGCGGAGAGAAAAGACATAACAAAGCTATGGAGCAACTAGCAGCTGCACAAGACGCCTATGAAAAGCAGAGAATTGAGCAGTTAGATTTTATTAATAACAAACTGAAAAAACAGGGACATGCGGCTTACACATTTAAAGATGTTGATCAAGCAATAAAAGAATATTATCTTGTAACAGGCAAACCAATCGAGACATTGCCCCCACCAAAATTCAGTGACTTTTATCAACCATCAGAAAAACAAAAGATGCAAGAAATCGTGTTTATTGTCTTTGGTATGACCGTTGTGTATTTTGTTGCGCATAATATTGGCTGAATAAAAATGAACAAAATCTATTATTCGCCAAAAGGATATTGGAAGGGAATCACGGCAATAAAAAAGCTAAGCCAAGCAGCGGGAGTTAGTGAACAAACAGCAAAGGAATGGTTATCTAAACAAGCGATTTGGCAAATTTATTTACCTGCACCTAGACGAATACAGAGACCGCACTTTGTGAATACAATACCGAACGACACCCATCAAATGGATCTTCTATATTTACCCCATGACACGATTAGACGAAAAAGATTTAAGTACGCGCTCACAGTCATTGACATAGCTTCAAGATACAAAGATGCGGAACCATTAACACAAAAGAGTGCTTCTGCTGTTGCTGTTGCCATACAACTGATATACCAACGAGGCCCCTTAACTTATCCTCGCATGATTCAAGTCGATGATGGAAAAGAATTTAAAGGCCAAGTGAATCGATTATTGTTAAAACATAGAGTTACCATTAAAAGAGGCATTCCAGGAGTCCACAGATCACAGGCTTTAGTTGAAAACTTTAACAAGCAGTTATCTGAAAGACTTTTTTCCTACCAGTATCACAGAGAGCTGATTGACAATTCTCGCAACACAGAATGGGTTAGAAGACTGCCCTCAGTTTTGCGCGCAATGAATAATGAAGAATTTAAAGGGCTAAAACCAGTACAAGCAATCAAAAAACAAACAATAAATGTTGTTGAAGGAGACGCCAGTTCATCCGGCAAACTATTACCATTCGGTATATGCACCTTTATTTACCAGGGAAGCAGAAGGGGACACTCGCATTAGGGCAACCGATCCAGTTTGGAGTGTTGATCCATATGAAATAAAAAGAATTGTAAAAATGAATCCGCCGTGTATTATTTACGGAGAAACTGACAAAAACAAAACAACCACCCCCTAAAAGATCTTTTGTGAAGGAAGAAACTGCAGATAATCCCACCAGGCCCCAGTTCCAGTTGCTTAATTAATTTTTAATTTACATAAAATGGAAGCTCAGAAGGAAACAAGAATGATAAAGGAAGAGACCTTAGAATTGATACGGGAATCATATGGCACGAGTTCTATTATTAAGGACACATTTACGAGGATTTATGGGTACATGGCAATGCATCCACATCACCTACAACCCAAATTCCCAAAATTTTGATCATCAGATAGGGGGAAAAGAATATCTTGAAATAATAAAAAAAAAATTCGAGCACATCAAGCAAACATGAAAAAGATTTAGCTGAATTGGATGATGATATGAATGAGCTTATAACAAAACTTGAGGAAAAATATGAAGAAGGTATGTATTTATAACGTTCTCCAGTGCCCAATTGCATATGAAAACTCTGGTTTAACAAATACTTGTTTAGTGTTTGTTCTATCTAATGACTTCTTGTTACAACAGTTGTGTTGATCTCATGCAGATTAGATCGTAGTTTTACGTTGTCATGATGAAAAGTATGTTTATGAACAATGCTTCTTTGTAGTTGTCATGCGATATGTTTAAACTGCACAACACTGCGAGATATTCCTTTTGCTTTCTTAATGGTTTTCTCCTGGCTCGAAAGACTGTACATTTTCGACCTTAAACCAACAAACTCCTTGATCACCCTCCAGATAATTCATCCTTCATCTTTCCTAAAACCTTCTTGTTAACAGTTGAATGCAAAGGCGAATCTTTAGGGTAATCAGATTTTGTCATACCATCCCGCATGCCCTTTAAACTACTTCTAATTCCATGTCTTTATAGATGTCTTTAGTAGGGATATCTATAACAAAACTGTCTGTATCTGTGTAAAGTACTCTGGACTCGGGATACAAGGGCTTTAAAGTAGTCATAAAGAAATTCTAACATCAAAAGCTTTGATAATTCTAAAACAGTAAACCCAATAAAAACGGGTTTGTCCAATTTGACTTTCTTTTTTTTCATCATTATGCCAAAAAGCTGATCATGAAATCTTCTAAAGTCTGATAATTAGGTTTTGAAGGCAGCTTAATTGCCTTGTTCTCTTTGGTGACCAATCTGACATTTTTACGCTTGTGTGGATTTTCCATAGTCTTTCCAAAACAGCTGTTGTTCAATCAGCTTGAAAAAGTCTTTTTCTGAAGCATCTGTGGATTTAGTTCTAAGATCAGTGTTTTCATGATGTATGGTTTCATGAACTGTTCTTGATCAAAAGCAATTACACGATGAACTGCTGTCAACTTTTAAACCATGTCTTAAATAAAATTGTAGAAGTCTGTAATGACAGACATAATTTTTTTGCCACGAAGATTAGGCACAAGTTTAGGTGGTTCTGTTTTTGCCATCTTTAGACTTTCTGCTGCTAATGGATAGTCATTATGCAGGTCATGGAGTTCCTGAGGATATTCTAAGTCAACTTCTAGAATGTATCCACGCTGTTGATCTGGAGTCAAACTGCTTAACCACTTTAATGCTCTTTGAATATTATTCGTAAACCCCCGCCAGTGTACATTTTAAAGTTACGTAATGGAAGTGATTGTGCCATAGCCCAACCATACAGATTGTTTGCATCTAAATACATGAGATAGTTAGACCTTTTACTTGGATCATAATCGTCCAAGTATTTGTTGTTTGCTTTACAATAATGATGCGACGCCCTACTAATTCCTCCCCGCAATCCGTTTTCAATCATCTGAATCATTGGTAAATCTGACAATAAATCAATCTGTACTCCAGTAAACTTTACGAAAGCATCCCAGCTCATCCCAGGCGCAAAATATAATGCGAGGGATCCAGGCTATAATGTTTCATGCAGGTCTTTCTGTAATTTTCAAAGATGTCCGCCAACAAACATGTATCGGCCATCAAGTATGCATCATGATAGTCTCCATCGTTTTACAATCTAACTTCTGCCACGCATCTTGAGCATGCTGGTAATCAGAATCACTAATGCCCTTTCCTCTGAGACTAGAAAAGAACGCTTCTTTAGGCGGAAGTGTATCTTCGTCAAACCTTTCCCAACTGTTCATGTATTCATAAGGGTAAACGCCCTTTCTAACAAGAGTTGGGTCAAAATATTCTTCCGTTATTGGGCAGGACTTTAAGGACATAGCCAGTGACTCTAATGATCCCATCATGTGTTGCATAGAGTCGTAGAAAGACATGTTATTTAAAGTGAAACACATGCACTTTTCTGACCACTGTGCAATGCATGTTATCCTGAAGGCGTCGTCTACTGCTTTCATTATAAGATGAGAGTCGAAAACCTCGCAAGTTATGAAAGAAGATGGGCAGCTTCCATGTCTTAGGATTAAAGTTTAGTTGAAGATTGCATTTACTGTGCGCTGCTCCTCTGAACTTTCCGCTAATGTGATCATGGTCTCTTACTGTTGGGTTGGCGTCTTCATGTTAGACATTAGCTCTAAACCGCAAATCCAAAACAATGTGTGGCTGAGTCATACTGTTGTTGGTCTTCAGGCGACATTATGATTTCAGATAAGTTTAGATTATTAGAACAGGCGTTACGCAATTGCTGCATGCGTTTTAAGAAGTATTTTGCAGCATCTGGTCCTCTATATAATTCTGGTTCTGAATGGGCACCATCCGACCTAACAATAACAAAAGCAAATGAGCAAATCTGATGATTACTCACTAAGGCTTTTTTAGGAAGTCTCTGTGGGGTTGGCCCCTCATAAGGAACAATAAGCGACTCGAAGTCTGCGTAAACAACATATGGACTTGTTTGCAGCCGTTTCCAGTTCTTAAAACTAACTTTAGATCCAGGTGGGGGCGTAATTAGTTCTGTATTACAGTCAACTGGGCTGATACAATGTTTCTTATGTTCACTCGCGGCTTGAACAGATGGAATTCTTGTTAAACATTTTCTACAGAATTCTTGTTTGCCATGATTTTTTGAAGTATGCTGCATTAGTTTACTCATTGTGCGTATCAATGTGTAATGTTGAGGCACCCCTGCTGGTGAAAACATTAGGAGTAAGTCCACATGGCTTTTGTCTGGATCGCCTATTGTTGGGCTGTCTTTAGACACTCTAATAGGCACCAAATTTGTTTCCTCATCCCATGTGTAGATATTAACAGTTATTGGTTTGTTTTGTTCTTCAAACTGATCAATTTGATCTACACTAACGGGAAAAAGGATATTCCACTAAAGTTAAGATCATTGATGTAAGGTTCATAGTTAGATACTCTCTCTGCGTTTTTGCGGACGTAATGCACCCTTGCAAGAACACACCACATAAAACATTTGTTGTCTGAATTCTTTATGTTTAGAACTGCTCTTTTTGCGACTAATGCTGGAGGCAGCGGAATGTAAGCCTTGCCTACAATCGGCTCATACTTAGCCTGTTTTAATCTGATCTCTAAGACTTCACCCTCTGCCCAACCAGAGCCTCTCATTTTAGCTTCTTCAGCGGCCGCATAAAACTGTGCAAGCAGTTGGTCTGCCCGACCAGGCGTTAAGTCATTATGAGAAAGAATAACCTGTTGGTTGAGTCGAGACCCAAACTTCTAGATTTTCTTCTTTTATTTTGTTATATAGTCGATTAAAACAGCTAACATTACTTTAACTGGTGGGTCTATTGTTAGTTTACCTGGAACTTGAGAAATAGCATGTGCAACGCTTGCCTGAACGTTTGCTGGATCAATGACTTCTAGATTAATATCATTTTAAAGCTTTTGACAAACGCTCTTCCTTAAGCATTCCTTCAAACAATTCGTCTGGTCCTTCATATATCTTAGCCATGTTGAGTTTTAAACATAACACATTTATTTAAATTTTAAAAAATACAACGTCTTAATCAGAATCAATATCAACGGTCTTTTTGTGCTTGGACTCATAAACTAAAGTATAAACACCCTTTGATGTTGTTAATGTGAGCTGTTTAGAACAGAGTTTATTGTCTCGTTTACTTTTTTAAACATTCCTTTTTTTATCTGTTCGGTGTCTGGCTGTTGAGAAAAACTTGCCCTTGCCTTTTTTTGAAGATCAAACTTTTGTCTTTTATAGTCATCAAAATCGGCCTGTAAACGACTAAATTCTTCATCCGTGATGTTTGAGTCAACTAGTGTTTTATTTATTGTTAGTTTGAACGAACTAAGTTTAGGCTGTTATTAGTTGAACCATAGCTGTGTGCTTTTGGAGTTTAGTTTTAATTTTTTGCTAGCAGCACTTACAGCTAACGAACACAGACCGAGAGCTAAAGACAACCCGCCTAGAGGTAAAGCTGCGGGCGCACCTACGCCTGTTGCTAAGAGACCAACACTTGTCCCTGCTGATAGACCACTCAAAGCCGATGCTCCAGTATTAAAACATATGTAACAGCATTAAAGGCAGCAGAATACCTTCGTTTGGGTTTGCTGTATTTTGAGAGGTCTTGCTCTAGTACTTGCCGCATTTGTGTAATGTTTGTTAATCTGAAGGTTTTTATGTTGGGGGGTTCTACTATCCCTTCTTTTGGTGGCTCTGGTGCTGTAGGCGTATTTGGATAAACCTGAACAGACATGCTTTTTTTAAAATAAAAATAATTTAGTATTGTATATCTTTTAATCTGTTATCTTGAATATTCAGCTGCGCATCATATATTAAAACAAATGTACATTAACTGGTTTATCGCCATCTTTTTCTTTATCAATTTGAATGTTTATTCCGTCTTTAACAGTTCTCCCACTTCCATGCAACTGATTATCCTCTGTCGATCTTAGGTCAATCCCATAAACCGTATTTTGTTGTTAAATAATCATCAAGTCTTACACTGTGAAGGTGTAGATCTTTGAACACAAGGTCTACTGTTGGATTTCTACACCTCCCACCCCCAAACAATTTTCTTATTTCGTCAAAATGATGATAAGGTCTAAGTCCGCTAGCGTAGATTTGGTTAGGACTGCCCCCAATCGAACATTGTACTTTCGTTATTTTAGGATTAATAAACTTTTCACTTCCTCTTTTTTAATGGTTCTTCATCTTCACACAGCAATAAAATACCTTTAAGGGATCTTGCTGCGGCACTAAAACTAAAATTCCATATAGTGTCTGCCCTGCTTCTGGGATATGTTGTATGATGAATCACTCTTTCGTAATATATTGCTAATTTTGACTGATATTGTTGCTCAATCAGCCTTGGTAAATTAGGGGTTTCTAACAACGTCAAACTCTAACGAGATGTCAGAAATGCTGTACTTTGCTTCGTGTCTGATGATCTGATAACAGTTGTAGTCATTAAAAGTTAGTTCATATGACAATCTGTCTTTTAATGCTCCTTGAAAGTATGGCGCATGCGCTTTTAACAACTCAAAATCTAAGGAATAGAAAAGCGATTTCCATACGCAAAATTTAACCGCACATACTTTTTGCCATCTTTAACATCTGCGGCGCCTATTCTATGTTTTAGTGCTTCTTCATTTTCGATTCCTTGAACGCAAGATCAGCCTTTCATCCGCGGTTAGCCATAGATCAGAATAGGTTAAAAATATGTCTGCATTGTGTAAAGAAAATATTTCTTGCCCCTCAAGTTTTATAGAAATTTTCTTAACGATTGCCCGTCCCAGATTCTGGACAACTGTCCTGTTTGGGTCTGTTGCTGATTCGAGTTCTATTTTGAAAGTAAGTTGCGCAGAGCCTGGCACAATCACTTCATCTGCTCCTAGTCTGGAAATTTGACAGTAAGAATTTGATCTGCATCAATAGTAGAGGGATTATTTTGGGAAAAGTAATATTCCGTTTATTTCCCTTCACGCCAAAGGGCTCTTTCAGTCTTCTATGCGGTTCAAGAATTGAACCATATGCTTGTGACATTTTTATAAAACAAAATAAAAAGTTAATTATTTAAAAACATGGCAGGAATTGAAGATGAAGATTATGATGTTTTTGATCCTGGAGACGACATGAGTGAAATGATCCCTTTGACACAGCATCGCTCAGCGCTCTCATTGCGGCGTGAATTAACAGAAATTAAGGTTAGATTTATTGTACAAAGTTTAGGGCAAGAACCTCCCGAATTTCTAGATCCTAATGATTTTGAAGGAACAGATGATGGTCATTTGTATGTTAAAAACGATCAAAGAGAACTTGTTCAGCTTACACATGAACGAAACCCATCAAAGTTTAAAGCCCTAAGTACACTTAGACAAAGACTCCCTGTAAGCGTACAAAATCGCCTTGGCATTGCTAAACCAAAATTAGATAGGGATGCAGTTGCTAAACTTCAAAACACGCTACAAGAACTTCCAGCAGATAATCAAATGCAAAACATGGAACTTAAAGATTTAAGTCAAACAGCGGGTGAATTAACAGAAGCAGAAACAGCATTAAAAACAATTAATGATTCCCCATTGCCTATGCGAGAAATAGCGGCTCTTGATCATGCTTTGAGAACCATCAGAGGCGAATTAACAAACAATTTAGCAAAACTGGGTGAAATAGATGAGCATATAAAAAGAGAAAAAGAAAAACTCGTTGAGGCTGATGACGCCAACATAGGGCCTGGTGTTAAAGAAAGAATAAGCCAAAGACTAAAAGATCTTGAACAAGAAAGATCAGCAAGACTAGAAGTGTTGTCTACTAACCGAGAACAATTACGAACTCAAGTGAATAGAATAAGAGAAACTATCCAAAGAATTTTATATGAAGACACAACGCTAGCAGAACGAATACGAACACTGTTTAGAGAGCAAGGAGTCACATTAGTAAGCGTTATAACGGCCTTAGGATTTGCAATAAGTACACTGGCGATGGCTATTACAGGCGGCGGTGGACAACGCCCAGTGCCTCCACCGCCATCGCCTCCATCACCGCCTGATAAATCGTGGGTAAAAAAACAGCTTGATCATCTTGCGGATTTATTAAAAAAAATAGCCAGTAAAGCTATAGACTCTTTACCGGGTATATTAGGGGGTGTTATTAGCTGGCTTTTGTCTACTGCAAGCAAAGTAGTTGGCTTTATGGCCGAGCACTTATGGGCCTTAGTTCTCTTAATACTCGGGTTAATTTTTAGTACAATAAAGACCAAGTAATCCTAGGCCAGTTAATCCAAAAACAAGTGCTGTCTTTACATATTCATGGTCATTATTTTTTTCGCGGTCTTCAGCGGTCTTCGGGCTTTGGGCCACGGGGATTGGATGACTTATTCTTGGGGGTCATCTTGTTTGTTTACTGCTTGCAATATTACTGGCTCAGAATTTATTTCGTTTTTTCCCGACCTTCTGTTCATTGCCTGCCACGAGGATTTCATTATTGTAGTTTATTATTGTGCCTATCTGGAGTCTGAGGTCAGAAGGCAGCATGTATAAACCAGTGCCAACAGCAAAGTCTACTTTCGATCTTGCGTATTGTAAAACATTTTGGTACCTTTTAATACTTGAAGGTAAATCAACTGTAGAATTAATGGCGTCCTCTAAATTTGCTAAGTATTGTTTTTGTGCATCAAAACCAGTAGAAGGATCAGTTATGCTCGATCTCGTTTGTGCTTGCGAACCTAGCAAACACCAAACGTAAGTACGAACAGAGTCATTTATTCGTTCTATTCCTGCTTTAGTTAGGCCCTTAGAAGTGTCTAAGATAAATGTTGTCCATGCTGTTTTATGCCCTTGCTCTATGGACCCGAGGTGAACAGCTGTGCCTGAAGACAAAGACGTGTAAGGAGGATTCCAGTCATAGTTATACTTTCTGTGCACGCCCCCAAAATAAGGGGTGCCTAGACCATGATTAAGATCTGACTTTTGTCTAAAGTCTGTCTTAGCCTTAATATTGAATTCGTTACAGATCCTTTCAAAAGCCTTCATGTCTATTCTGTTGCTGAATGGATTAAACGGTTTGTCGTATGGTAATGGAGCTTGCAGTTCAGTCAAAATACGTCTGAAGGTGTAATAAAAATGAAATCTGTACACTGACCTCACCAAAGGATCAGGATGATTTAAGTGATCAGCATACGACACTCCACACCCAGCTGATGCACAAAACACAGCAAAGTTTAACTGGTTCTGATAAAACTGCATCGGATGACTAAACCACACTTTCGGGATGCGGTCATTTTTAATAGGAGGGTTAAGATATCTGTTTAATGGAGTACTAACCTTTACTTGAAAGGTGTCAGTCTGGGTCACAGAAATGTCAAGAGTATCAGTTGTTATATTTTTAAGATTGTAGTGCGGCCCAACAGAATATTTTGCATTAGTATATTTGAATGCACTCATTTTTATTTCGTTTAAAAAATGTTTGTAACAATAACAACTCAAGACCGTCCTTCGTTTTTAGAACATGCTATTGATAACAATTGCGGAGCCAAAATGGTTGCACTTCATGAAATATTTTACAAAGTTGTATGGTTTAATATAACCGAATCCAAGGAGAATAATAAGATTAAAAAAGTTAATAATAAAGGGCAATTAGTTAGCCAGTTAACCATACCTGATGGTTATTACGGGTTTTGCTCACTAAAAGAAGCAATGAGTAACTTTGACATTACTCTCAAACTTAACAATGCGAATCTGAAAACAATGTTGACCTTCAAGCCTGAAGAAGAAGAAGTAGGTTACTATTTTGATGGAGAGCTAGCTAAAATGTTAGGCTTTACAACTGCCAATCGGTCCATTCATAGTTTTAGAGTTACGTCAAACAAAACTACTTATGAGGGGGAAAATCCGCTCGATCTTGCATTACATTCATTACTCTATGTTCATTTGGATGAGCTGAGCACTGATGAAAACTTATATGATGGAAGGCCCTCAACTGTTTTAAGAACTCTTCCATCAGGGAAAGCTGCATATTGCGATTATGAAATTATACAATTCCCTAATTTACAGTTTAAAAGATTAGTTTGTGGGAGGGTCGGATCATTTAATATAAAAATCGCAGACAAAACAGGAAAAGTCGTGAAATGTGATAACCTACACATTGTTTTAGAAATAAAATAATAAACTGTACTAAAAAATAATGTCGCGTGGGCCAGAAGAATCCGGAGTTACATTAGCGCCTGTGAGGTGTATAACTTTAGAATTAAAAGACCTTGCAGACGTTGCAGACTTTGAACAGAATGGTGAGATAGGCGCTTTGTATGGTTTTGAGTACACTAAAAATGGTGATTATAAATGCAAAGAGGTTGGCGACAATAAATGTTTCCTAAACTAGAGCAACTGCGCAATGTAGAAGCAAATAATGCCGGCTGGTATGAATATAAAATAGTTCGAAAACCTGACAGCAAATGGCACTTAGAACCATATTTAGAATGGGACATAAAATTTGAATTCATAAGCCCATTTACATTTTTTAGCCGTCAAAAAAGTTTCAGAAAAGCATTCAACTCTGGCCCTTTACATATAAGTCTTATGCCAGAGGACAATAGTCGGAAAGAGATTGAAATAACGCCGTATGGGAAAAAACAGTACATCCTCCACAGAAAAGAAACGGTTTTAAAGGAAGCTTCTACAAAATTACAGTTCATTCCGCGCAGGAAATTAGGAGACACGTTCACAATGATATTTGAAATTTCTGTCTTTAAAGATGTGGAGAGGGATGGGGTTGTGGGCGTTAGTGACGTCCTTATAAAAGGAATTAATATTAGCTGGCAAAACTTAGACGTTGAACGTCTTAAAGTTACCATCGTCGTTCTTCACAATGGTGAGGATATTAAGGTCATAACAACAAGCAATAAAATGAATATTGACTTAAATAGAAACAATCTTACAGAACTGAATTGGATTAATCTTACACATTTAGGCCTCATAGGATTTTATTATACTGAACAAATTTTGACAGAGAGTATGATAAATATAATAACAGGATTAAATTAAATTCTGTTATAAAACCATGGAGCAGTTAAACTTTATGACAAAAGAGCCTCATTGTTCATTGATTTGTGGGCAAACTGGTTGTGGAATAACAATATTTGTCCTAGACCTATTACAAACAGTTTATCGCTATAATTTTGATTATATTGTGATTTTCTGTCCAACGCTTAAACGGAACAAAGCATATCATAATAGAAGGTTTATATGGACGGATGATGACATATATTTAGTTAATCCTAGCAATAAATTAAGTGAGTGTTTAGAATAATTTTATAGAGCGTTTGAAGGAACGCAGACGCTATTTATTATAGATGACTGTTCGGCAGAAAAAGACATAGTTAAAAAAAGAAATGCTTTGTCAAAACTGGCTTTCAGTGGAAGACATGATGGGATAAGTGTGTGGATTTTATGTCAAACATATAACTCAGTTTTAAAAGACTTTAGAAGACAGTTAAAGACTGTAGTTTTATTTCACATGAAAGAAAGAAACTCATTTGATGAATGTATGCTTGAAAATGATGTTATTGAAAATGATCAGGAAAAACGCAGGATCAAGCAAAAACTACAATCTGAAAAGTTTAGTAAATTAGTATTGAAAACGGATAATCCTACACAGTATGTTTGTTTGTAGGGTTTTACTAGGAGAGAACAGTAAAATGTTTATCCTAGGGCAGCCACCCGAACAGGGTGAGGGTGGGTGAGCTAGGATGAACATTTTACTGTTCTCTGCTTCAGATCTTAAATTGTCAATAAAGTTTAATTGCCTTTGGTCAACAACAGGGAGATCTCTAAGAATTGTGGTCCTGCTTAAAAACTGGGTTGGGTCCGGCTTTGCAGTAAGCTGCACACTCTTTCCTTTACTGGTTCTTACATACAAATGATTATTTTCATCTGTTGAAAAATCAGAAACCTAAGTGCTTCTGGCTGCTCTCGCCCATATGGCTATATAATGATTCAATTCTATCTAGCAATCGTATTTGACTTAACCCTAGTCCTTGACCTGCTGCTGCTCCTTCAAGCACTTCTTGCAATGAAGGGCCTAGTTCTGTTTCATCTTCTTCTTCTTCAATAGGATCAATTGCGTCAAAATCTTCAGCCATATTTTTTATTTATATTCTTTTTTGTTTTATAAAAAATGAACTCATACGGTTGTGACCTCGATCCTTACAGAAAAGAGAAAGAACCCCATGGCGTAAAAGGTATAAGGCAGACTGTAATTAGTGTAAATACTCCATCAACAGTTGAGCCTGGACAAGCTTTAACAGTCAAGTTCCCCGATCTTGGCGCTGACGATGTTATAATGCCAGGCACCGCTAAACTATCATTTAAAATAGATATTAAATCGACAGATCCTAATGCTACTGTTGTTACTAATTTAGGCAGGGCTATCGTTAAACATATAACAATTAAACTGGAAGGCAGAAACGTCTTTATACTAAACGAGGCAGACATTTTGCCCTCTATTCTGATCTATGGCTGCCTAAAAAAGAAAGAAAAGAGAAAGTTTATCAGGAAATACAAGACTCAAACGGTCTCAAGCACAGGCTTAAAGCGGAGGATGCAAAGAATGATGTTAAAGATGAGGCAGTAGCAGAAGCATTTGGCAACAGATTCTGCATCCCTCTAGATTTTGAGCTGTTAAAGACGCATATGCCATATGACCAAGGTGCGCTAAAAGAAAAACTTACTTATGATCTGACATTTAATCCTAGCGATTCTGTCGTTCTGTCTGAAGACCCTTTAGCTAAATACACAGTCGGCGACATTTCTCTTGAGTTTGATGTTGTTACTAACCCAGGACTGGCTAGAACAATCTTAACCCAGTATAAAAGTAAAACGGTTATTTATTATGAAAACGTTATACACGCCACTACAGAAAATAAAAACAAGCGAGACACTCTTTGGAACATACATCTAAAACAGTCTTTGAAGTCTTTAAAAGGAATTTTGTTCTTATTTACTGAAGAAACAGCTCCTTTTCAGAGAGAATCAGAAGCGTTTTATAATCCAAAAATTGAGAAGGTTGACTGTGTAATAAATGGCAAGTCTGATCAGTTGTATTCGGGGCGCGGACTTTTACCTCACCAACACTTTGATGAAATAAGAAAGTTGTTCGCTGGAGGTAGGCAAAGAGATCCTGCAGTTGATCGTGTATGTAAAAAAACTTCGCCTTTATGATGTAAGGCTCGAAGACTACTTAATAACCAAATATGGGATGTGGTTGGATTTTAGATCCACATTTGACAACAGATTGTTTGGAAGTGGAGAAAGGATAGGACAAGATGGCATAAAAATAAATATTCACAAGAAAGCAGACGGAAACGGTCCAATAAAAATGCACATTTTTATGGTTTGTGATGCTCAGTTAAACATTGAAGAAAACAGGCTAAAAGACGTGGCTTATTAAAATGTAGAAGAAATATTCTAATAAAAACAGATGGATAGTTTGAAGTTTCTGCCCAAAGATCCGCACTGTTCTCTTATCTGCGGGATTGCTGGGTGTGGGAAAACTGTATTCGTACTTGATTTGTTACAAACAATATACATGTTTCATTACGAGCACATTGTTATTTCTGCACAACCATTAAGCACAACAAGTCTTACAAAGAAAGGAAGTTCATTTGGACAGACGAGAATATATTTCTAGTTGATCCTAGCGACAAACTGAGCGACTGTTTAGAACATTACTATAGACTATTTGAGGGAACTGAAACACTGTTTTTTATTGATGACTGTTCGGCTGAACGAGACATTGTTAAAAAAGAAAAGCTCTGTCAAAGCTGGCCTTTAGTGGACGCCACGCCTTAGTTTCTGTGTGGCTTTTAACTCAAAAATTAATGCGGTCTTAAAAGAGTTTAGATCGCAGTTAAAATCGGTTGTATTATTTTACACTAAGGACAAAGATAGTTTTGAAGAATGTTTAAGTGAAAATTATATAAGGGACAAAGATGAGCTAAAAAAAATAAAGGAGCAGTTAGAAAGATCTAAGCACGCTAAGCTATGCTTACGGACTGACCCCCCAGTTCAATACGTTTGTTTATTGTAGATTGTTTATTATTGATTGCTCATAACAATTTGTTTATTATAATTTTTATATTATAAAAAGAATGTCTCGGGGCCAGAATCAAAAGCGGAGCTAGCTCTTAAATGTGCTGCAGTAGAGTTAAAAGACCTAGCAGACACAAACGAGTTTGATCTAATAGGAGTGCCGGGAAATGTTTATGGATTTGAGTACACAGATGACGGGGTTTACAAACGAACAGCAATTGAAGACAAAAAACTACAGCAATATCCTACCCTAGAAGAGATAAGAAATTTAAGGGCAAACGATTTTGGCAAACATGAATACAAACTTCATAAAAGAGAGAATGCTTGGGCGTTGCTTCCTGAAATTGCTTGGAATTTAAAGTTTGAAATACGAAGCCCTAATGTATACTTTGATAAGGAAAACAATTTTAGAAAAGCCTTAAATGCAGGACCCATTCTTGTTAGCCTGGTTCCAGGAACACAACAGAAAAAAACAGATTAAAATAGCTTGACAGGGTTCTGAATATATGCTACAGAGAAAGAAGTCCTTAGCTGAAGTGGCGAATGACACCGTCGGCTTAGAATTTACCCCAAAACTAGAATCACTACCTAGACAAATGACGATGATTTTTCGCTTATTTATTACTCCGAGGGAGGGCGATCCTAGTTTGCCAGAACATACGTTAATTAGAGGCATACAAATAAAGGCTGAAAACTTGGATGCTCCTCTTAAGCTTGGCATTGCAATTACTAAAAACGGGGACAAAATAAACACCATGTATCATCTGACAAGGTTACTGTGATGGTTAACAAAGACAAACTAACAGTACTTGACTTTATTCTCTATAAGTATGTTGATTTTATTTCGTTTTACTCTCTTAATGAAGTGCTGCCAGAAGGATTAATAAGAAGACATGTACAAGATTAATTTAAAAAATATCTTATTTAAAAATGCATGTTCAACAGTTTAGATTAAAGCAAATAACTGAACTTCAAAAGGAGATAGAAAGCGACTTGGATAAGTATAAAGTTACTAGAAAGAATTATGCTAAAGCTTTAAATACTCTTTCTATGTAATTACTGGCTCATCGGCTGTAGCTAGCGTAAGTGCTGGGTCTAGCGTTGCCGTTCTAGCCAGCGGGGTTGGGGCTCCAGCCTCTTTAGCATTAGGAGGCCTTGGTTTAGGTTTAGGCGCTATTTCTATGATTGTAAGCGCTGTTTTAAAAAAATTAACTCCTAAATTACAAAAGCACACTGCCATTGTTGCCCTAGCATCGGCAAAACTTTGTTCATTAAGATTAAGAATAAGCAAATCATTACAGGATGAAAACATTACAGACGAAGGTTTCAGAAGCTTATGGCTGACAGTGAGGATTACAGACGACAAAAATTGAACTTCAAAAGGAGTGGAGAAAGACTTTTACTTCACGACAGGTAGACACTGATGCAATTAAACAGAACATTGAAAAACAAACACACGATCAGTTAAAACCAAAATAGGTAAATGGTTTACAGACTTAGCCGTCCTAGACTGAATGACTGGCCTGGCCACACCAACACGTCTAATATTGATTGCAATCCCCCCACCGTTAATTTACTTGTCGGCGGCCTACACAGGTAGCTGAGCCACTGATTCACTCGTCCGCTTAGCTGATATTGATCGCAGGCCCAGAGCCGTTGTCTGCTTCAGACATGCGCACCCACAAAAGTTGTCACTGTATTTCCTGTGAAAACATTTTTCGCAAGTGAGTTGACCTAATTCTCTTTCTGAAAATTTTGTTCGCCGGAAAAAGCGTGACAGAAAATTCCACTGCGCATGTGCTAACCTCATTAACATGATGAAATCGAAACATTTGTGAGTACGCATGTGCTGACCTTAGTGAATACAATAACATGATAAAATCGAAACAACATTTGTAAGTGCTCATGTGCAAATATAAATTAGGATAATGAAATCCTAAATATGGACGAACCTCCCCAAAGCCAGCCCTCAACTAGCCAACCTTTAACAAGCCAACCTTTAACAAGCCAACCGTCAACTAGCCAACCATCAACTAGCCAACCATCAACAAGTGGGACTCGTGTGTTTCGTTTTTTAGAAAGCGTTGCGACAGATTCGAGTATTTCCACCACTGAGTTAAAAGTACGCCTTTCCAGAAAGAAAAACGAACTTCGTAGATTAAAAGAAAAAAGTAAGAAGCAAAACAGAGAATCCGTGATCTTACAAAAGAAGTAAGGGCTACAGAGGTGCAGATAGACCAAGTCACTCAAGAAATATCTTCGTTAAAAAATGTGGCGATGAGTACTGATTCTCAATCGCAGTCCGACTGAAGGGCAAAGCGCCGGCGTTAAGTGGAATATTCACTGCGTAGAGGTTGGCAGGTAAGTTATTGATTTTTAACCCCCCCCCTGTCACTAGCGCCTTGCAGTGTGTGTGCGTGTGTGAATGTGTGTTATAAGTTGTGTTATTGGCCGTGTGTGGGCGATGAATGTTTTGCAGATTTAATTTAATTTATTTATTTAAAAATGGCTGCCGAACTCAGTGAATCTGATTTAAAGAATTGTAATGACCTATTTGACGAAACAATGAAATTATTAAACATTGATTTTAGTGAATTTGGTTTTGAGAATGATGTAAACACTATAATAAAAGACCATAGTGAACTATTTAACGAAGCAATCAAAGTGATAAACATTGACTGTAGTGATTCAGAAAAAGCTTAATATTGGCGGGTGTTATTGTAAGGTTAACATGTCTTGAAGTGTTGTGATGCTTGGGTGAAGAATAAAAAGCGCGTTTTTACTTAGTTTTATTTACATTTATTTTTTTAATCTACGTAAATATTGTGGCTTTAAAAATGACGACCACAAGTAATTCGAGGACGGAAAACTATATACGATGGAAGAAATATTCAGTAGCGACAAACAATTAAGCAATACGTTTAGTGAAGAAGACATGAACATCATTAACCCCACAAACGTTCATGAAAGCGTGGCACATGCTATCTCTAAAATCCCAGAGTCTCTTCAGATGGAGCCGCCAGTAAAAGTGCTGTTAACCGTTCTGATTGATTATATAACGCCTGATGATAGTAACATGGAACTCTGGGTTTCAACTAAACAGAAAGAAGTAATCAGCTATCACGACTTTAACTCTAACTGGGCTGACTACATGCTTACACAGTTTAACCATGCAAGTGAAGAAGCAAAGTTAAGGGGTTCTGGCTGGTCTGAAGGGACAGTCCTTGAAATCAAATTAAGACAAACAAAGTTCTATCCAATAGTTGCAGTTCTTACCTTCCTCTCCCAAAAGAGTTAGTTTTAAAACGAGCAGTCTTAAACATACATAATTCTGACAACTTGTGTTTTATGTGGTGTGTTTAAGCGCATTTACATCCTGTTAAAAATCATGCAAACAGAGTATCTAATTATGAACAATATAAGCAACAGCTGAACTTTGATAACATAACCTTTCCAGTGAGTATAGAAAGTATATCTCAGTTTGAAGAACAAAACAAACCAATCACTGTAAACGTATACACATGGTCTGTAAAAGCCGATCTAGTACCTCTAAGGTTTTCTCCTAACGCTCCTACTTTAGGCGAATCACTTGACAAGCATGTAGACTTGATCCTGTTTGCAGATAGTACAAAGAGTCATTATGTATTAATCAGAACAATAAGCAGACTTATGGCCTATACATCAAAGGATCATGCTAAGAAAGAGGTTTGTAGAAGGTGTTTGCTTAGAATCCTAACTATAAAAGCAGCTGCCGAACATAGAACTCGTTGTAAAAGTATTGTAGACTGTGAAACCAAACTCCTCACACCTAAACCTGGGTCTAAAGTTAGTTTTAAAAAATTTACACAAAATGCAGATGAGTCCATACGTGGTTTATGCTGACTTTGAATCGCTCTTACCGGAGTACTACGGCCTGCAACAGCAAGAACAAAAAACAACCTTATTAACTCACCATCAGATCTGTTCTTATGCGTTTATTGTTGTTAGGTCAGACGGCCAACACACAACACCCGAGATTTACAGAGGCCCCATCGCGGCTAGTAGATTTTAGAGCAGATGAAACAACTTCGCAATCAGTTATCCAACCAACTAAATCTTTCAGACATTGTTATGACTCCTGAAGACCAAGAACGCTATCACTCATCTACACACTGTTGGATATGTAATAAAGAATTATTAGGCAACACAGTAAGAGACCACGATCACATTACTGGAAAGTTCAGAGGGGCAGCACACAACAATTGTAATCTTCAACTTAAGGTTGACCCTAAGACATGGAAACCGCCTATCTTCTTTCTTAACTTACGGGGCTACGATTCTCATTTCATCATGCAAGCAGTGACTTCTGAATATAAGAGGGTTACCTGCATTGCACAGTCTTCAGAAAAGTACATGACTTTTACTCTTGACTCTTTATCCTTTTATGACTCAGCCCAACATCTGATGGCTAGTTTAGATAAGTTAGCAGGATCTCTACAAGACTTTCCAATCACTAAAAAATACTTTGATCCCTCTTTGGTGCGTAAAGGCGTCTATCCTTATGAATACATGAACTCGTGGGACAGGTTTGATGAAGACTCGCTTCCCCCTAAAGGCGCTTTCTTTTCTAGTCTTAGAGGCAAAGACATAACTGATGCTGACTATGAATACGCACAGAAAGCCTGGGCAGAATTACACTTTCAAACAATGGGTGATTATCACGATCAATATTTATTGGCTGACGTGTGTTTATTGGCAGACGTCTTTCAGAATGACAGATCTACATGCATGAAACATTACAACTTAGACTCATCACAGTACATCTCTGCCCCAGGCCTTTCTTGGGACGCCCTCTTAAAGTCTACAAACATTCAGATTGACTTAATTTCTGATCTACCCACACTTCAGATGATTGAAGACGGGCTGAAGGGAGGCATTAGCATGGCCTCACATCCTTACTGCAAAGCCAACAACAAGTATTTAGACGATTATGACCCCACTAAACCATCCAACCATCTAATGTACTTAGACGCCAACAATCTTTATGGGTGGGCCATGAGTCGACCGCTTCCACTGAGAAACTTTAGAATGATAAAAGGGCCTCACGATGTTAACACTGTGTTAGGCATGTTGTCACAGCGTACGCCTGATAATCCAGCAGGACTAATCTTGGAAGTAGACTTAGAATATCCTAAAGAATTACACGATCTCCACAACGATTATCCCTTAGCCGCAGAAAGATTAAAGATGAGTCCCATCGAACCGCATAAACTTGTGCCTAATCCTAGACATAAAACTAAATATGTGTGTCATTACAGGCTGTTACAGTTTTACTTAAGACACGGATTAAAGCTGACAGCCATTCATAGAATCATTGCGTTTGATCAAGAGCCCTTTATGAGGCCATACATCAAGAAGAATACTGATCTTAGAACCCAAGCCACTGACGCTTCAGAAAAAGACTTCTTAAACTTATGAACAACAGCTGTTTTGGCAAAACCATGGAGAACGTACACAATCGCAAAGATGTGAAATTAGTTACAAAAGAAAACCAAGCAATTAAGTTTGCCTCTAAACCCAATTATCAAACTTTAGAAGATTTAACGACAGCCTGTTGGCATTATGATGAAGAAAAAGGATGTTAAGTTGAACAAGCCAGTGTTTTATCGGCTTTACCGTATTAGAGTTGTCGAAGTTATTGATGTTAGAATTTCTGTACGACTACTTTAAAACCTCTGTACCCAGAAGCAAGAGTACTTTACACAGACACTGACTCTTTTATTCTAGACGTCCCCACAGAAGACTTCTATAAGGATTTAGAAACTGAAGTGGCTAAAGGAGTTGATGGGTGGTACGACACATGCGACTATCCTAAAGACAGTCCTTTACATTCAACTGTTAACAAGAAAGTAATTGGGAAAATGAAGGATGAACTTAATGGGACACAAAAGCAATAGTCCTCCAAAGGGAAGAAAACAGTATAGAAAAATCACAATACCACTCATCTAATTTTCGGCCACGTGGCCTTTTTCAAGAAAAAAAAACAAAAACAATGCAACTATGTAATGTCCATCTTCGGTGCTGGTCAGGGCAAAGAATTGACGTCATAAATATCTTACGCAATTTCTGACATCATAATGTGTGATGTCATCAACAGGGAACAAAAAAAAAGGGGGGTGGGGGGTGGGGGGGAGGAAGGGGTGCAAGTTGTGTGTGTGTCTGTGTGTAGTTATACAGTAACCAATGTACTCCAAAAACATAACAACACGCTTCATAAATCACAATGAAACTGCGACCATAGTCCTGTCTGTGACTGTGCATGGCATACAAGAACTGTCACCTGAAAAATATATATAAATTTCCTGCAATTCATCAATGTTGTTTACAGGTAAATCTGGATAGGGTTGTTACAAATTTGTCTTAACATTACATCCATTTGGCACCCTTGTATCCAATGTCCTTATCCATTTTTCTTCAGAAATAAGTCTGAAGCTTTTGCTTTCACTGTAAGCTTTTGCCAACACTGCAACAGCAAGGTCTCCCACTGAATGCTGAAGGAAATGTCGCATTATTGGCTTTTCTCTTTGGAACTTGATGTCACGTCTGTGTTCCGCTATTCTTTCTTCAATGAACGTCCGGTTTCACCAACATAAACTGTCTTATTACACCGTTTACACAACAGAGCATATATCAAATTTCTATCCGCACATGTCACGTTACTCATAACATTGTGCGAAGATTTCTGCTTTGTGTCCAACACTGTTGAAGTTACTAGTGAAGAACAGGTGTCACAATCACAAATTTCTGCTTTTCCCTTCACTGCTCTTTCAGTTTTCTGGTGAACCAACGTATCACATAAATTTTTATCCCGTCTGTATGCAGGCATTGGTAGTCTATGGAATACTTTGCGCATGTATTCTGACTTATAGAGCGTATCACTATGTCTCTTTAGTACAGCTTGTACATCTGGCAATAATCTTGAAAATGTCAACACTAGTGGTACTCTTTCAGTGTTTCCTTTCTTTTTTTTCCTGAAGAAGTCGGTTCCTATCTATGTTATCAACTGTTTTCAACTGACCTTCTATGAGTTTGCTACTATAGCCACGTTTGCGCAACTGGTTCTTAAGTTCAGATCTGTGTTTTAGATAGTCCTCGTCCTTTTCACAGATTCTTCTCAACCTAACACCCAAACCATATGCTAGAGATTTTTTTGTATGTGGGGGATGGCAAGAATCCTGCCTGAGGTATAACTGTTTATCACTATCTTTCTTGAATAGATCTGTGTAGACATGGCCATTCTCTAACTTAACCAGAGTGTCAAGGAATTATGTTGTGTAAACGGTGTAATAAGACAGTTTATGTTGGTTTATGTTGGTGAAACCGGACGTTCATTGAAAGAAAGAATAGCGGAACACAGACGTGACATCAAGTTCCAAAGAGAAAAGCCAATAATGCGACATTTCCTTCAGCATTCAGTGGGAGACCTAGCGGAAAGAATAGCGGAACACAGACGTGACATCAAGTTCCAAAGAGAAAAGCCAATAATGCGACATTTCCTTCAGCATTCAGTGGGAGACCTTGCTGTTGCAGTGCTGGCAAAAGCTTACAGTGAAAGCAAAAGCTTCAGACTTATTTCTGAAGAAAAATGGATAAGGACATTGGATACAAGGGTGCCAAATGGATGTAATGTTAAGACAAATTTGTAACAACCCTATCCAGATTTACCTGTAAACAACATTGATGAATTGCAGGAAATTTATATATATTTTTTAGGTGACAGTTCTTGTATGCCATGCACAGTCACAGACAGGACTATGGTCGCAGTTTCATTGTGATTTATGAAGCGTGTTGTTATGTTTTTGGAGTACATTGGTTACTGTATAACTACACACAGACACACACACAACTTGCACCCCTTCCTCCCCCCCACCCCCACCCCTTTTTTTTTGTTCCCTTGTTGATGACATCACACATTATGATGTCAGAAATTGCGTAAGATATTTATGACGTCAATTCTTTGCCCTGACCAGCCACCGAAGATGGACATTACATAGTTGCATTGTTTTTGTTTTTTTCTCTTGAAAAAGGCCACGTGGCCGAAAATTAGCTTAATGGGACAGTTATAAAAGAATATGTTGGTTTGCGGTCAAAGATGTATAGCGTTGCCAGCCAGACTTCTGTAATGAAAAAAGTTAAGGGCATAAGTAAAGAAGTTGTCAAAAAAATATATCTCACGATAACTACAAGCAAGCTCTCTTTGAAAACAAAGTATTTCATCACACAAATGTTAATCTGCGCTCTACTCTTCATCAAGTAAACACAACTGCTGTTAACAAGAAATCACTAGTCTCTAACAATAACAAGAGAACTTACGTCAGTCCTGAGTTCTCATATGCTGTAGGACATTGGAGAACTTTAAAAGATTAACTTGACTGACTTGGGCTGTACTTAACTTAAGAATCTAACAAGAACTTATTTAAGAACATAACAAGAACTTAACTTAAGAACATAACTAGTACTTAACTTAAGAACCTAACAAGAACTTTATATAACTATAATTTACTTGTAATTTACTTGCACTTAACTTAAAAAGTACTTTTTATAACTAACTTAACTTGTACTTTATTTAGTTCTTAACTTGTACTTTATTTAGTTCTTAAAAACTATTCCATAGAAAATGGGTCTACAACAGGAGGTTGATCTTTTTTTGCAGAAGTTGGTTCTTCTTCTTTTACTGTGGGGGCTTGCGGCTTTGTTGTTAGGTATGGTGTTAGGTATTTGTATGCAAAGAACCCACCAACAACAGCAGCAGCACCCAATACATAATGATACACCAATATTGTTTGATTGTGACTGTGATTGCGTTGTTGTTAATTGTGTTGTTGTTGTTGGTGGCGATGTTGTATACTATCTAATAATTTTTGTTTTACTGATTGGTTTGATTTTCTCAGTCTGTTCCATTCAGCTAGTTTACGTCCAGCCTCGACACGTCCGGGATTTTAGATTTAGTAACATTACTCACTTGCGGTACATTCACTTGTGGCATATTCTGCTCCTGCGGACTGTCCTGCGGCGTCTTCTCCTGATCGCTCATTTTTTTTATTGCGATTAAATTTAATATGATCAAAATTAATATGATTAAAAGTAATTAATCCCATGATGAATGGGCATAGCATCGTCCCAAATCTGTAATACATGTCACATGCAAGAGTTTCTAGGGACTTGTTTAAAACCGGATCTTGTGATAAGTCATATTTTAAATCTTCTTCTGAATCAACCGGCGCCATCTTACTTACTAACTTAGCATATAAACTAATCATTGTCTGCCCTACCGATCTAACCATTTTTATCCTAGCTGTGCTTCGTACCTAGCGTAGTACTTTTGAATGTCTGATGTAGACAGTTGTTGGATTTGTTCAATACTTAGTTCAACGCCTAAATACTGTCTAGTTTTTCCACAAGCAGCTAGAGAATATAATCTTTCTTTATGACAGTGGTCTACGGAGTAGTCTGCTTGCTCCTCACACTTTAATAGTTCGTCACAATCCATTTTTAAAAAGCAATAAAAAATAATATAATACTTTTAAAACCATGAGTTTAACGTTGGTTAATTATGCAGTGCCTATCGTTGGCGTTATAGTTTATTCAACCCTTGCAAAATGTTTGTTAGGAATAAAACCGCCCAGCATAGGGAAGATAGAAGATTCGCCAAAACTAGTTGCAACTTTATTTTTAGCTTTAACAACAAAAGATTATCTGATTAAAAAGCATATAGACAGCCTTTCGTATTATGATTATTTTAATTTTTTTTAGTTAATAAAAAGATGAGTGAAAAAAAGATTATCAATACGATTTACCATTCTGCTGTAATTAGCGGTCTTAGTATAGGCTATAGCGTGCTAGCAAAAAACATGTTTAAAATGAAGCCAGCTGACCTAGGAAGGTTTGACATTGAGGACGGTGTTAAGGTTATAGTTGTAATTACTGCAGGGATTGCCTCAAAAGACTTTCTTGTTACACAGGGGATTATCCCAGAAAATATTAGTTCATAGAAAGATTAATTTAGAAAATATTGATTTATAAAAGATGGCGGGAGTAGTTATGATGGTAGGAGGAGCTATTGTTAATGCCTTGGCCTTCTCTGGAAGCAATTATATGTTTAGTAAATTGCGGTCTGATGAAGAGAGAGAACGTCATAACAAGACAATGGAAGATTTAGCTAAGGCAAGAGACGCTTACGAGAAAAGACGAATTGCTCACTTAGACTTTATTAATAAAAAGTTAAGGGAACAGGGGCATGCAGAGCACACATTTACAGACGTTGATGAGGCAATGAATGAGTATTACTTAGTGACAGGAAAGAAGTTTCTAACAACACCATCTCCAGAACTGTCTGACTTTATGAACCATCAGAAGAACAGAAAATAGCAGAAATTGGTTTTATTGTGGGTGCTATGGGAGCAATCTATATTCTTGCACAAACAATCTAAAAAACAATTAAAAATACAATTAAAATACAGTCCTGCTTATGGACAATACGAAGTACAAAATATATTATTCTCCTAAAGGGTATTGGAAAGGAAAGACTGCTATTGAAAAACTGAGTATAGCTGCTAGAGTGTCTGAATCAGATGCGAAAGACTGGCTTTCAAAACAGGCAATTTGGCAAATATATTTGCCTGCCCCCAAAAGAATAATAAGACCTAGATTTGTTAACTCAGTTCCAAATGACACCCACCAAATGGACTTGCTGTATCTTCCACATGATAAAGTTAGAAGAAAAAAGTTTAAGTATGCTCTGACAGTTGTAGACATGGCTTCAAGATACAAAGACGCTGAACCTTTAACGGATAAAAGCTCAACTGCTGTGGCTGTGGCTTTACAACAAATATACATGCGAGGCCCATTAAAGTATCCTAGGCTGATCCAGGTTGATGATGGAAAAGAGTTTAAAGGTTCTGTAAACCAGCTGTTTTTAAAACATCATGTTACAGTTAAGAGAGGGATCCCAGGCAACCATCGATCACAGGCCCTAGTTGAAAACTTTAATAAGAATCTAGCTGAACGCCTGTTTACCTATCAATATCACAGAGAAATTATGGACAGAACGCCTAACACAGAATGGGTTAAGAGATTGCCAGCAGTCTTTCGTGCCATGAACAATGAAGAATTTAAAGCAACAGGCCTTAAACCAGTGAACGCGATCAAATTAAAAAAAAATTAGCATTACTGAAGATGTGCAAGGTAATAAAAAACTCTTGCCGTTTGGCCTAAAAGTAAGATACTTGTTGCTCCTGGAGAGGCAGAAGGATATGTTAGAATTAGAGCCACAGATCCTATATGGAGCGTAGATGTATATGAAGTTGAAAGAATTAAGAAAACAGACCCTCCTGTGTATTATTTAAGAGAAACTCTCTCTTCTAAAAACCCCGCCCCTAAAAGATCGTTTGTTCGTGAAGAGCTGCAAGTTGTCCCACCAAATACAGTGAGTTAACAAAATAATATTATTTTTTGTTAAACCCTTAGATTTTTATGTCACTGGAGAGAATGTAAATATCTTCGTTCACGATCACCCATATTATTCTGCACGGAAACCCCCGTTTCAATTACGTCAATAATTGGCAGTTTTGGCATGTTAATTTTGTTTGTGAAAAGGTGTTAATTTTGGCTAAAACTGACATGAGAAGGACGTGACTTGGATGTGAAAAAGGGGTTTTCGGGCAGAATCATATGGGTGGTCGTGAACGAAGATATTTACATTCTCTGATATAGATCAGAATTCCTAGTATTTTGAACTTTCGCAAATTCCAATTGATTTAAGATTTTTTTTTTTCTTGATGACTTCCTTCCGTGACCTAGCCATGCTGTCTGTTTTAACGCAATTAAGGTTCAAACCTAAAGACTAGCCAATGTATGAAGAACATACAGTTTCTTCAAAAGAAACCTATCCTCTGTCTTGCAGAACTGTGTGACATGGAATGCTATTATTTCTATGCTAAAAAATTGGCAAGTCTGATCGTTTTTTTTCGGGGCGGGGGTTTTTTAAACCTCACCAACATTTTGATGAAAAAAGAAATTTTTTTCCCCTGGGGGGGTGGGCAAAGAGATCCTGCTTTTGATCGGGGAATGAAAAAAAAACTTCGCCTTTATGATGAAAGCCGAAGAAAACTTAAAAACCCCCAAAAATGGGATGGGGTTTGGGTTTTATTGGGACCCACATTTGAAAAACGGGATTTTTTTGGAGTGGAAAAAGGGTGGAAAAGATGGCAAAAAAATAAATATTACAAGAAAGCAGACGGAAACGGCCAAAAAAAAATCCCACTTTTTTTATGGTTTGTGATGCTCTTTTAAAAAAATTAAAGGGAAAAAACGGGGCTAAAAGACGTGGCTTTTTAAAAATGTAGAAGAAAATTTTTAATAAAAAAAAGATGGATATTTTGAAGTTTCTCCCCCAAAGACCGAAATGTTCTCTTATCTGCGGGATTGTGGGTGTGGGAAAAAATTTGTTTTTTTGTTTTGATTTGTTAAAAACAATATACATTTTTCTTTTCGAGCCCCATTGAATTCCTGCCAACCATTAAGCACAACAAGTCTTCCAAAAAAGGGAAAGTTCTTTTGGGCAGACGAAATATATTTCTAGTTAAACCTAGCGACAAACTGGGCAAATTTTTTTAAAAATTTTTACTATAAAATATTTGAGGGAAATAAAACCTGTTTTTTTTAATTGTAAATTTTTGGGCTGAACGAGACATTTTTAAAAAAGAAAACCCCTTTTGTAAAAGCTGGCCTTTAGTGGACCCCCAGGGTTAGTTTCTGTGTGGGTTTAACCCCCAAAAATAAAAGCGGTTTTTTAAAAGAGTTTGATCGCAGTTAAAATGGGTTTTGGGTATTATTTTAAAAAAAAAGGGGCCGAATTTTTGAAGAATTTTTAAAAGTAAAAATTATAAAAGGGACAAAGATAAAGCTAAAAAAAAAAAAGGGGGGTTTAAAAGATTAAGCCGCTGGGCATGCTTAGGGGACTGACCCCCCCAGTTCAAAAACGTTTTTTTTTGTAGATTGTTTTTTATTGATTGCCCCCAAAACTTTGTTTATTAAAATTTTTTTATTTTAATAAAAAAATGTCTCGGGGCCAAAATAAAAAAGCGGAGCTAGCTCTTAAATGTGCTGCAGTAGATTTTAAAAAGGACCTACAGCCAAAAAAACGGGGTTTGATCAAATTTAGGAGTCCCGGGGGAAATTTTTTGGGGATTTGAGTAACAGGGGGGGGTTTTTAAAAACGAACAGCAATTAAAAGGAAAAAAAACAAACAGCAATACCTACCCTGAAGAGTAAAAAAATTTAAGGGCAAACGATTTTGGCAAACAAGAATAAAAACCCTTCATAAAAAAAGGAATGCGGGGGGCTTTGGTTTCCCTTTTAAAATTTGGGTTGGGAATTTTTAAATTTTGGAAATACAAAAAGCCCTAATGTATATTTTGAAAAGGGAAAAAAATTTTTAGAAAACCCTTTAAATGCAGGACCCATTTTTGTTACCCGGGTTTCCCAGGAACAAAACAGAAAAAACAGTTTAAAAAGCTTGACGGGGTTTCTGAATTATGACAGAAAAAGAAGCCTTAGTTTGAAGTGGCGGACAAGCCCCCGCGGCTTAAAATTTTTACCCCCCAAAAACTAGAAAACTTCCCTAGACAAATGACGATGTTTTTTCGCTTTTTATTACCCGAGGGAGGGGATCCTATTTTGCCAGAACTTTCTTTTAATTAGGGGCATACAAAAAAGGTTTGAAAATTTGGGGATGTCCTCTTAAGTTTTGGGCATTGGGAAAAAATTACAAAAAAACGGGGACAAAAAAACCCCCATTTATCATTTTGGACAAGGTTACGGTGATGGTTAACAAAAACAAACTAACAGTACTTGATTTTTATTTCTTAAGTAGGTTGATTTTTTTTTCGTTTTACTCCCCAAAATGAAGTGCTGCCAAAAGGGTTTTTAAATAAGAAGAAAAGTACAAGTTTAATTTAAAAAAATCTTATTTAAAAATGCATGTTCAACATTTAGTTAAAGCAAATAATAAACTTAAAAAGGAATAGAAAGCGACTTGGAAAAGGGTAAAAAAGGGTTACTAAAAAAGAATTATGCAAAAGTTTTAAAATTTTCCCTTTTTCAAAGTAATTACTGGCTCAGGGGTTTGTAGTTTAGGGGTAAGGGGCGGGGGTTCTAGCTTTGGGCCTTCTAGCCAGGGGGGGTTGGGGTTTCCAGCCTCTTTAGATTAGGGGGCCCCTTGGGTTTAGGTTTAGGGGGTATTTCTATGAAGGGAAGGGCGCTTTTTAAAAAAAAAATTTAAACTCCTAAATTACAAAACCCAACACTGCCATTTTTCCCCTTTGCAGGGGGAAAAACTTTGGGTTCATTAAGATTAAAAATAGCAAACCCATTACGGGATGAAAACATTACAGCGAAGAGGTTCAGAACTTATGGTGACAGTGGGTTTTAAGACGAAAAAAAATTGAACTTCAAAAGGAGTGGAAAAAAAGACTTTTACTTTCCGACAGGTAGAAAAATGATAAAATTAAAAACAGAACTTTGAAAAAAAAACACACTTTATTTTAAAACCAAATAGGAAAAAAGGTTTTCCGATTTGCCGCCCTGGGAGAATGACTGGCCTGGCCACCCCAAACCCGGGCTAATATTGATTGAAAATCCCCCCACCTTTTAATTTACTTGCCCGGCGGCCTACACAGGTAGCGGAGCCACTGATTCACTCTTTTCCGTTTAGCTGATTTTTGATGCGGGCCCCAGAGCCGTTGTCTCTTCAGAAAAGGCGCCCCCCAAAAAAAGTTTCACTGTTTTTCCTGTGAAAACTTTTTTCCCGCAAGTGATTTTGACCTAATTTCTTTCTGAAAATTTTGTTCCCCGGAAAAAGGTGACAGAAAATTCCATTGCGCATGGGCAACCTCATTAATTATGAAATCGAAACTTTTGGTGATACGATGTGCGACCTTGTGAAACAAAAAATGATTCCCAAAAAAAACCAACTTTTGTAAGGGGCTCTTGTGCAAATATAAATTGGGTAATGAAATCCAAATAGGGACAAAAACCCCCCCCAAACCAGCCCCAACTACCCAAACCCTTTTAAAAACCCTTTTTAAAAACAAGAAAACCCGGTCAACTACCCAAAACCATCAACTACCAACCATCAACAAGGGGGACTCGTGTGTTTCGTTTTTTAAAGGAAAGCGTTGCGCCCAGATTCGAGTATTTTTTCCACCACTGAGTTAAAAGTACCCCTTTTCCAGAAAGAAAAAAAATTTCCGTAGTTTAAAAAGAAAAAAGTAAGAAGAAAAAACAGAAACCCGTGATCTTACAAAGAAAAAAGGGTACAGAGGTGCAAAAAGCCCAAAGTCACCCCAAGAAAATTTTCCCGTTAAAAAATGGGGCGATTTTTTACTGATTCTCAATCGCAGTCCGACTGAAGGGCAAAGCGCCGGCGTTAAGTGGAATTTTCCCACTGCGTAGGGTTTTGGCAGGAAAGTTATTATTTTTAACCCCCCCCCTGTCACTAGCGCCTTGCAGTGTGTGTCGTGTGTAAATTGTGTTTTAAAAAAGTTGGTTTTTTGGCCTGTGGGGGGGCGATAAATGTTTTGAAAGATTTAATTTAATTTATTTATTTAAAAATGGTTTGCCGAACTCAGGGGAATTTCGGTTTTTAAAGAATTTAATGCCAAATTGACGAAACAATGAAATTATTAAACATTGTTTTAGTAAATTTTGGTTTTTGAGAAGTTTGTAAACACTATAATAAAAGACCATAGGAACTTTTTAAAACGAACCCAATCAAAGTGTTAAACTTGGGCCCTGTAGTATTCGGGAAAAAGCTTAATATTGGGGGGGTTATTGTGGGGTTTAAACCCCCAAGTCTTGAAGTGTTGTGATGTTTGGGTTTGAAGAAAAAAAGGGGCGCTTTTTTTAAAAAGTTTTATTTCCATTATTTTTTTAATCACGTAAATTTTGGGGTTTTAAAAAAAATTGAGGGACCAAAAGTAATTCGAGGGGGGGAAAAACCTATATACGAATGGAAAAATTTCAGTGCGAAACCAATTAAGCAATACGTTTAGTGAAGAAGACATAAACTTCATTAACCCCACAAACTTCTGAAAGCGGGGGCACATGCTATTTTTAAAAACCCCAGAGCCCTCTTCATGGAGCCCCCGTAAAAGTGGGGAAACCCTTTTCTGATTGATTATAAAACCCCCTGATGATAGTAACAGGAAAACTCTGGTTTCAACTAAACAAAAAGGGAATTTATTCAGCTATAAACGACTTTAACTCAAAACTGGGCTGACTACATGCTTCCACAGTTTAACCATGAAAGTGAAAGAAAGTTAAGGGGTTTTTGGCTGGTTAAAGGGGGCAGTCCTGAAATAAAATTTTTAAGAAAAAAACAAATTTTAAACCCAATATTTGGCAGTTCTTCCCTTCCTTTTCCCAAAAGGGTTTTTTTAAAAAACGAGCATTTCCTTAAACATACATAATTCTGAAAAACTTGTGTTTTTTTGGGGGTTGTTTTTAAAGGGGCATTTACATTTTTTAAAAAATCATGAAAACAGGTTTCAAATTTAAAATAAACAATAAACAACAGCTGAATTTTGTAACAAAACCCCTTTCCAGTGAGTTTTAAAAAGGTTTTCCCTCATTTAAAAGAACAAAACAAACCAATCACTTTTAAACGTATACAAAAGGCTTTTAAAACCCGATCTAGTCCCCAAATTTTTTTTCTCCAAAACGTTTCCTACTTTAGGCGAATCACTTGACAAGCTTTTTGACTTGATCCTGTTTGCAGTTATACAAAGAGTCTTTAGGAAATTAATAGAACAAAAGCAGATTTTTGGCCTATACATCAAAGATCATGCTAAAAAAGGGGTTTTTGTAAAAGGGTTTTTTTGCTTAAAACCAACAAAAAAGGGCAGCTCCCGAACATAGAACCGTTGAAAAAAGTTTTTGTAGATGGGAAAACCAAACCCCTCACACCAAAACCGGGGGCTAAATTTTAAATTTTTAAAAAATTTTAAAAAAAGGGAATGAGCCCCCCAATCGGGGTTTTATGTGACTTTGAATCCGTTTAAAACCGGGAGTACTAGGCCTGCAAACAGCAAGAACAAAAAAAAAAACCTTTTTAAACTCACCATCAGATCTGTTTTTATGCTTTTTATTTTGTTAGGTCAGCGGCCAACACACAACCCCCGAGATTTACGGGGCCCCCATCGCGGTATAGTTTTTGAGCGGGATAAAAACAACTCGCAACCCATTTTCCCCAACCAACAAAATTCTTTCAGACTTTGTTATGACTCCTGAAGACCAAGAACGCTACACCCCATCTACACACTGTTGGATGGGGAAAATAAAGAATTTTTAGGCAAAACCGAAAAGAGACCCCCCGAAAAAATTTCCCCTTTCCAGGGGGGGCAGCAACAACAATTTTGTAATTTTTAAATTTAAGGTTAAACCCCCTAAGACATGGAAACCCCTACTTCTTTTTTAAAACTTAGGGGGCTAGTTCCCCTTTTTCCCAACCCCCCAAAACCGTGATTCTGTTTTTTAAGAGGGTTCCCTTTGCATTGCACAGCCCTTCAGAAAAGTAATGTTTTTAAATTTTTTAAACTTTTTTATCCTTTTAGACCACCCCCAACTTTGAGGGCCCTAGTTTAGAAAAGGGTGGGCGGATCTCTACAAGATTTTCCCCAATCACAAAAAAATACTTTAAATCCCTCTTTGGTGGGGAAAGGGGTTCTATCCTTATAATACATGAACTCGGGGGAAAGGGTTTTGATGAAGATTTTCGTTTCCCCCCCCTTAAAGGCGCTTTTTTTTTCCTAGTTTTAGAGGCAAAAAAACATAAAAAAGCGGACTTGAATACGCACAGAAAGCCTGGGCAAAAATTACATTTTCAAAAAATGGGGGGATTTCACGATCAATATTTATTGGCTGAGTGTTTTTTTATTGGCAGACGTTTTCCCAGAATGAAGATCTACATGCTTGAAACATTACAACTTAGACCATCACAGTAAATCTCTCCCCCAGGCCTTTTTGGGGAACCCCCTCTTAAAGTTTAAAAAACATTAGATTGATTTTAATTTCTATTCCCCACATTTCCGATGATTAAAGGGGGGCTAAAGGGAGGCTTTAGTTGGCCTCCCCTCCTTACTGAAAAGCCAAAAACCCAAGTATTTAACGATTATGCCCCATTAAACCACCCAAAACCATCTAATGAATTAGCCCCCAACAATCTTTATGGGGGGGCCCATGATCAAACCGTTTCCCACTGGGGAAATTTTAAAATGAAAAAAGGGGCCTCACGATTTTTAACCCCACTGTGTTAGGGGGGGTTTGTCACGCGTACCCCTGTAATCCAGCAGGACTAATTTTGGGAAAGTAGACTTAAAAAAACCCAAAAGAATTACACGATTCCAAAACGATTATCCCTTGGCCGAGAAAGTTAAAAAATTGGTCCATCAAACCCCGAATAAATTTGTCCCTAACCCAGACAAAAAACTAAATAGGGTGTGTCATTAAGGCTTTTAAACAGTTTTATTTAAAGGGACCGGATTTTAAAAGCAAACCGCCCCTTTAGCCCCCCATTGCTTTTGATAAAGGGCCCCTTTATGGGGGCCATACACAAGAAAAACTGATTTAGAACCCAAGCCAGGACGCTTCGGAAAAAGACTTTTTTAAAAACTTATGAACAACAGCGGGTTTTGGCAAAACCATGGGCCTACACTTTTCGCAAAGAGGTGAAATTATTACAAAAAAAAAACCAAGAAATTTTTAATTTTGGGGCCTCAAAACCCCCCCCCCCCCCCCCCCAAATTATCAAATTTTTGAAGTTTTAAAACGACACCCCGGGTTGGCATTATGATGAAAAAAAAGGGATTTTTTAAGTTAAACCCAACCCAGGGGTTTTTTCGGTTTTACCGTATTAATTTTGTCGAAGTTTTTGGGATGTTAATTTCTTTTCCCGATCTTTAAACCTCTGTACCCAGAACCCAAGAGTACTTTACCAGACACTGACTTTTATTCAGACGTCCCCCCCGAAGATTCTAAAAGGGAAATTTAGAAACGGGAAGTGGCAAGGGGAAGTTGTTGGGTGTCCGACAAAAAGCACATCCAAAAAGACAGCCCCTTTACTTTTTCAACTGTTAACAAAAAGGGGAAATTTGGGAAAAAATAAAAGGGTAAACTTAATGGGACAAAAAAGCAATAGTCCTCCCAAAGGGGAAAGAAAACAGTATAGAAAAATCACAAACCACTCTTTAAATTTTTCGGCCCGTGGCCTTTTTCAAAAAAAAAAAAAACAAAAACAATGCAACTATGTAATGTCCATCTTGGGTTTGGCTGGTCAGGGCAAAAAAATTTTGACGTCATAAATATTTACCCCAATTTCTGACATCATAATTTTGTGTTTTCTCAAAAAGGGAAAAAAAAAAAGGGGGGTGGGGGGGGGGGGGGGGGAAAGGGGGTTTTGCAAGTTGTGTGTTGTCTGGGTGTGTTATACAGAAACCCCAATGTACCCAAAAAAAAACCCAACCCGTTCAAAACCCCACAATGAAACGCGACCATAGTCCTGTCGGTGACGGTGAAAGGGCCCTAAAAGAACTGTCACCTGAAAATATATAAAATTTTTCCTGAAATTTCATAAATGTTGTTTACAGGAAAAATTGGATGGGGGGGTTTTTAAAAATTTTTGTCTTAACATTACATCCATTTGGCCCCCCTTGTATCCAATGTCCAACCATTTTTTTCCCGAAATAAGTTTTAAAGTTTTTTGCTTTCATTTGAAAGTTTTTGGGCCAAAAACTGAAACCCAGCAAGGCCCTCCCAGAATGCTGAAGGAAATGTCGAAATTTTTGGGTTTTTTTCCCCTTTGGGAAAAACCTTGAGGTCCCGTCGGGTTTCCCGGGGATTTTTCTTTCAATGAACGTCCTTTTTTCACCCAACATAAACTGTCTTATTCCCAAAAACCGTTTAAACAACAGAGCATATATCAAAATTTCATCCCCCATGTCACTTTACTCATAACATTGGGGAAAAGGATTTCTGCTTTTGTGTCCAAAGGGGTTTGAGTTACTAGTAAAGGGAAAAGGGTCACAATCACAAATTTCTGCTTTTCCCTGCATTTCCCTTTTTTCCAGTTTTTTGGTAAAACCAACCGTATCACAAAAATTTTTACCCGGTTGTATGAAAGGGCATTGGTAGTCTATAAATACTTTGCGAAATGTTTTTCTGACTTAAGAGGGAACACTAGTCTCTTTAGTCCCGCTTTTTACATTGGCAATAATTTTGAAAATGAAACACTAGGGGTACTTTTCATTTTTTTCCCCTTTTCTTTTTTTTCCTGAAGAAGTGGGTTTCCCTTTCTATTTTATCAAGGTTTTAAAATAAACCTTCTATGATTTGCTACTATAGCCCGTTTGCGCAACGGGGTTTTTTAAAAGTTCAGATCTGGGGTTTTGATGGGTTCCTCGCCCTTTTTCACAATTCTTCTAAAACCAAACACCCAAACCATAGGGTTAGAGATTTTTTTTGTATGGGGGGGAAGGGCCCAAAAATTCCTGCCTGAGGTATAAGTTTACCCACTTTTTTCCCTTGAATAGATCTGTGTAGAAAAGGGCCCCCCCATTCTCAACTTAACCAGATGTAAGGGAAAATTATGTTGGGGTAAACGGTTTTTAAAGAAGAATTTTTTTATTTTGGGGTTTAAATGTTCCCCCCCCCCCCAAACCCCCCCCCCCCCCCCCCCCCCCCCAAAGGGAAAAAAAAAGCGGAACACAGACGTGCATCAATTTTTCCAAAGAGAAAACCCCAAATTGCACTTTTCCCTTTCAGAAATTCAGTGGGAGACCTAGCGAAAATAGCGGAACACAGACGTGACATCAATTTCCCAAAAGAGAAACCCCAAATTAATGCACATTTCCTTCAGCATTCGGGGGGAGCCCTTTGGGCTGTTCGGGTGCTGGCAAAAGCTTACAGGGAAAGAAAAAGCTCAGACTTATTTCAAAGGGAAAAAGGGAAAAGGAATTGGATCCAAGGGTGCCAAAGGATGTAATGTTAAGAAAAATTTTGTAAAAACCCCTATCCGATTTACCTGTAAACAAAAATTGATAAATTTGGGCGGGAAAAATTTATATATTTTTTTAGGTGACAGTTCTTGTTTTCCCCATGCCCCGAACGGGACAGGACAAGGGCGCTTTTCATTGTGTTTTAGGAAGCGTGTTGAAATTTTTTGGGTACATTGGTTACGGGTATAACTAAACACAGACACACACACAACTTGCCCCCCTTTCCTCCCCCCCCCCCCAAACCCCTTTTTTTTTTTTCCCCTTGTTAAATGGACTCAAAATTGATGTCCAAAATTGCGAAAGATATTTAAAAGTAAATTTTTTCCCCTGCCCACCCCACCAAAGATGGAAAATTACATGGGTTGTTTGTTTTTTTTTTTTTCCCCTTAAAAAAAGGCCACGTGGCCGAAAATTAGCTTAAGGGGACAGTTAAAAAATGAATATTTGGGTTTTTGCGGTAAAAGAGTTAAGGGGTTGCCGGGCCAGCCCTCTGAATGAAAAAATTTTTAAGGGGGCATAAGTAAAGAAGTTGTCAAAAAAATAAACTCACGATAACCCCAAGCAAGCTTTTTTTGAAAACAAAGTATTTCATCACAAAAAATGTTAATCTGCGGCCTCCCCTCTTCATCAAGAAAACAAAACTGCTTTTAACAAGAAAATCACTAGTCTCAAAAATTTAACAAGAAAAACCAAAAACGCAGCCTGATTTCTCATATGGGTAGGACATTGGAGAACTTTAAAAGTTTAAAATTTGCCGGCCCTTGGGCTTCCTTAACTTAAAAAATCAAACCCAAGAACTTATTTAAGAAAATAACAAGAACTTAACTTAAGAACAAAAACTAGTATTTAAACCCTTAAAAAACCAAAACAAGAATTTTATAAAAATTTAATAATTTTTTTTGAAATTATTTTGCATTTAAATTTAAAAAAGTACTTTTATAACAAACTTAATTGTATTTTTAATTTGGGTTCAAACCTTGTTTTTTAAATTTTAGTTTTTAAAAACTATTCCATAAAAAATGGGTCTAACAACAGGGGGTTGATTTTTTTTTGCAGAAGTTGGTTCTTCTTTTTTTAAACTGTGGGGTTTGCGGCTTTTTGTTAGGTATGGTGTTAGGTTTTTTGTATGAAAAGAACCCCCCAAACAACAGCAGCGCCCCCAATACAAAAGAACACCAAATTGTTTGATTTTTGACTGTGTTGGTTGTTGTTAATTGTTTTGTTGTTTTTTGGTGGCGATTTTTGAAAATACTATTAAAAATTTTTGGGTTTTACTTTTGGGTTTTATTTTCTCAGTCTTTTCCCCAATTAGCAGTTTCGCCCCGCCTCGACCGCCCGGGGATTTTTAGATTTATAAACATTACTCATTTGCGTACATTAAACTTGGGCATATTCTGCCCCTGGGATTTGTCCTGGGGCGTCTTCTCCCGATCGCTCATTTTTTTTATTGCGATTAAATTTAATTGATCAAAAATTTAAAATGATTAAAAAATAATTAATTCCCCTGATGAATGGGCATGCCCTCGTTTCCCAAAAAAGTAATACATGTCCCCCATGCGGGGTTTTAGGGAAATTTTTTAAAAACCGGGTCTTGGTTAAATATTTTTAAACTTCTTCTGAATCAACCGGGCCATTTACTTCCCAATTAGATTTTAAAAATAATCAAATTTTCTGCCCCACCGATTAAAACCCTTTTTTATCCTAGCTTGCTTCGTTTCCTAGCGTAGTACTTTTTGAATGTCTGATGTAGACGTTGTTGGGTTTGTTCAATACTTAGTTTTAAAAGCCTTTAAAAACCGGGCTAGTTTTTCCCCAAGCAGCTAGGAAAATTTAAAATTTTTTTTATGAAAAGTGGCTTCGGAGTAGTCCTGCTGCTCCTTTACACTTTAAAAGTTTTGTCACAATCCAAAATTTTTTTAAAAAACAAAAAAAAAATTTAAAATAATACTTTTAAAACCAGAGTTTTTAAAGGTTTTTTAATTATGCATGCCCACGTTTGGGGGTTAAGTTTTTTCAACCCTTTTCAAAATGTTTTTTTAGGAAAAATTTAAAAAAAGGGGCCCCGCATAGGGAAATAGAAGAATTTGCCCAAAAAATTGCCAAATTTTATTTTTGCTTTAACAAAAAAGATTATCTGATTAAAAAAAACATAAAAGACAGCCCTTTTGTATTATGATTTTTTTAATTTTTTTTAGTTTTAAAAAAAAGATAAATAAAAAAAAGATTATCCCCAAAACGATTTTCCATTCTGCTGTAATTTGCTCTTAAATATAGGGTTTGCGTGGGTTGCAAAAAACATGTTTAAAAAAGAAGCCCGCTGACCAGGGAAAGGGTTTTACCCTTGAGGACGGGGGTTAAAGGTTTTTAGTTGTAAAATTTCTGCAGGGATTGCCTCCAAAAAACTTTCTTTTACCAACCCCCGGGGGGTTTTTCCCCGAAAATATTAGTTCATAGAAAGATTTAAATTTTGAAAATATTGATTTATAAAAAATGGCGGGGGGTATTTATGATGGGAGGGGGGAAAACTATTGGTTTAAGCCCCCCGGCCCCTTTTCTGGAAGCCCTTAATGTTTTGTAAAATTGCGGTTGAAAGGAAAAAGAGGAAAAGTCATAACAAGACAAGGGGAAATTTAGTAAGGGAAGAGACGTTCCCAGAAAAGAGAATTGCTTTACTTGACTTTTTATAAAAAGTTAAGGGAAAAAAAGGGGCGGGAGAGCACACATTTCAGACGTTGATGAGGCAATGAATGGTATTTCTTGTGACAGGAAAAGAAGTTTCTAACAACACCTTTTCCCGAACTGTTTTTGACTTTTATGAAAACCCTCAAAGAACAGAAAAAAAGGGAGAAATTGGGGGGGTTTTGTGGGTGCTTGGGGCAATCTTATTCTTGCACAAACAAAACTAAAAAACAATTAAAAATACAATTAAAAAACCGTCCTGCTTATGGGCAATACAATACAAAATATATTATTCTCCCAAAGGGAAAAGGAAAGGAAAGAAAGGGATTTAAAAATGCGAACGTGCTGGGGGTTGGGGTTTTGAAAACAATTTCGAAAGGGCTGGCTTTCAAAACAGGCAATTTGGCAAATATTTTGCCCCCGCCCCCCCCAAAAAAATAATAAGACCCAGATTTGTTTTAAATCAGTTCCAAATGGGCCCCACCAAAAGGCTTGCTGTATTTCCAAATGATAAAGTTAGAAGAAAAAAATTTAAGGGATGCCTTTTGACATTTTAAATGGCTTCAAGATACAAAGACGGGTGAACCTTTTGGTTTAAAAACTCAAAATGCTGGGGGCTGTGGCTTTTCAACAAATATACATGCGAGGCCCATTTAAAGGGTTTTTTTGGTGATCCAGGTTGGGATGGGAAAAAAGTTTTAAAGGTTTTTGTAAACCAGCGTTTTTTAAAAAATTTGTTTCAGTTAAAAGAGGGATCCCAGGCAACCATCGACACAGGCCCTAGTTTGAAAACTTTTAAAAAGAATCTAGCTGAACGCCCGTTTTTCCTATCCCAAAATTTTACCGAGGGAAATTTAAAAGGACAGAACGCCTAACACAGAAGGGGGAAAAAAAAATTGCCCGCAGTTTTTTTCGGGGCCATGGGAAAAATGAAAAAATTTAAAGCAACAGGCCTTTAAAAAGTGAAAACCCATCAAATTAAAAAAAAATTGCCTTTCGAAGATTCAAGGGATAAAAAAAATCTTGCCGTTTTTGGGCCCAAAAAATAAGATACGTGTTGCTCCTGGGGAAAGGGGAAGGATTTGTTTGAATTAGAGCCACAGATCCTAATTTGGGGCGTAAAAGTTTTGAAATTGAAAGGGAATTTTGAAAACAGACCCTCCTGTGTATTATTTAAGAAAAAACTCTTCTTTTTAAAAAACCCCGCCCCCCCAAAAAGTCGTTTGTTCGTGAAGAGCTTCCAAATTGGGCCCACCCAAAAACGTTGGGTTTAAAAAAATAATATTTAAATTTTTTTTTAAACCCCTTTGATTTTTATGTCACTGGAGAGGGGAAAGTAAAAATTTCGTTTACGATCACCCCTATTTTTTCTGCACGGAAAACCCCCCTTTTAAAATTTCCCTCAATAAATTTGGGGTTTTGGCATGTTAATTTTGTTTGTAAAAAAGGGGTTTTAATTTTTGGGTAAAACTGCATGAGAAGGCGTGACTTGGTTTTGAAAAGGGGGGTTTTTTTGGGCAGGGAAACATAGGGGGGGTCGTGAACAAGAATTACATTCTTGAATAGATCAGAATTCCAAATATTTTGAACTTTCGCAAAATTTCCCAAATTTATTTTAAGATTTTTTTTTTTTCTTGATGGCCCTTTCCCTTTGTGAATAGCCAAAGCTGTCTGTTTTAACGCAATTAAGGGTTTTAAACCTAAAAACTAGCCAAAGGGATGAAGGAAGCATCCGTTTCCCTTTAAAAGAAACCTAGTTCCTTTTTGGCTTGCGAGCTGTGTCCCCCATCAGCGAATTGTGTTTTTTTATGCCCCCGAAAAAAGGGGGGGGGTTTTTGGGGGGGGGGGGGGGGGGGTTTTTTTGGGGGGAAACAAGGGGGGGGGTGGGGGGGGGGGTTGGTTAAATGGGGATTTTTTTGTCCCTTTTTTAAACAGTTTCCAAAAAAATTGGGTTTTTTTGGCGGGGAAAAAAAACCCAAAAATCTAATCTGGGGAGAGAAAAAAAATTTTAAAACAAAAAACGAAAAAAATTTCAAGCCACAAAAAAAAAAAAAAAAAATGATTTTAATTTAGATTAAGGGGAAAAGGAATTTTCTCAAGGAATGGTTGGGGGGTGGAGTGGGGGAAAGATTTCTACTTTTTTTGAACTGAAAAAGAAATGATGTCAGTAATCAGACAAACAAATGTGAGATGAACATGGGAAAAAAAAGTAAACCAATTCCACATCATAAAGATTTTAAAACAAACGGTTTTTTATAAATAGCTCTATGAAAAAAGAGAAGTAGACTTTCAGTTTTTTAACACTATTGTTGATTTATCCCCACAAAAGTAACAGAAGTTTTTAGCTGCTTTGGGAAAGGGAAAAAACGTAGAGAAAGCAAAAAAACACTTAGAAATATTTTAAAAAAGATCAAATTTAGGGCTGATGGGTTAACATGTTGTAATTTTTGCGGTATTCCCATTCACAAAAGCCCTTTTTTACGACTAACATTCACTCCCACAATTTCACTTTTCCCTCAAGGAGCCCCAAATTAACTAACTCCCTCGCAATCCCCCCTATTGAATCCAGAAAAATTGGGGCCCCTCCCAAAAAACCCAAATAAACTATTACAATTTATAATGTTTAAAAAAACAACACATTACAATCATCCTTTAAGCAAAAAAAAACAAATTCCCTAATCAATTGATTTCGGGAAAACGTTATTCAAAAAGGGCTTTCCCTTTCCCCCATCACATGGGAAAGCTAGATTTGAAAAAAACCAGACTTCCCAAATAAAGATAAGTACTTTTCCCTTCAATTTAAGTTTTCTTTAAAACAAATACAATTTTTTTAAATACTTAAATCAAGGGCGTAAAAACTCTTTTTTTCTTTCTAACCAAAAAAACAGGGGAAGGGGGGGGGGCGGGGGAACAAAAAGGAAATCCTTTTTACAAATTCAAAAGTTCACCCCCAAACCTAATTTTCCAGTTCTAACCCTTTTAATCTTTTTTGTTTAAATTTTTTTGTTTTTGGGCCAACTTAATTCAATTGTTCGGTTTCCCCGTCACTTCCTGCCAAAATCTTCCGTTGAGGTCTCCCCCCGGACACACTAAATCTTTTTAAATTTGGGTTTTCCCCCGGGGGGGTCCCGCTGTCCCCAATCCCTTTCCCTAAATATATACCGTTTATTTTTCGGGTTTCTAAAAAAAAAATCTGTTCCCTGGGGATCCCCGTCCACCCAAACACCAACCCCCCAACCTCCCTCTGCTCCCCAGGGGCAGCACCCTTGGGCCCCAACTTTACAAAACTTTCCCCCTGTTCCCCCACGAGAAGAGAGGGCCCACCATGGCCGGAAAATCACACAACTCCTCCTCTATCACCTTTTTTTCCTTATCAACCCTTTCCCCTTTTTCCCCTTTTACCCCTTTAACAAATTTCCCCCATGGGCACAAATCTCCCACTTTTCTTCCCAATTTACAGTGGCCAAGGCACACATTTTATTCACATTAGTTTTCTGTCCATATTTTCTTTAATATTTTGTCCTTTACCTAAAAAGCAAAACGGTTTATGTCTTTCACTTTTGGGTAAGAAAAATTTTTCCCCATTTTTTTTTAATAACTAGAAGGGGGCCCCGGAGATTGCGTTCTTATTTTTGATGGGGGCCCAAATTTTAAACCCCTGCAGAACACTTAACGTTTTCATGACTCCACCGTTTCCCCCCCAACCCAAACTCAACGATCTCTAAATCAAAAAGAGCTCTTCAAAAAAAATTTCCTTTTGGGGCAAAGGGAAAAACTGGACTTCACTTTAGGGCCCCCAGCAAAATACACTCTCCGCTGCCCTCTCTTTCTACGTCATTTCATATTTTCCTTTTTTTTCTTTAACCAACAACTTCTAAACTTTTCATTTTTTATCCTTCCTAAATCTATTCATTTTCTTCTCCCCCACCAAAAAAATTAACTTGATTTTTAAAAAAAACCCCCCTCTTTACTGAATCCTATAATAACCCCCCGGGTTTGGGCATAGCGCCACAATCAAACAAAATTTCTGGGAAAAAAAACAGAGGGTAGTTTTCGGGATTGCCTGTTTCCCCTTTCTAAAAAATTTTTTTTCTTTTTAAAAAAATCTGTAAATTCCGTGTTTTAACCTATTTAAACCCCCTTTTTCTTTTCCCTTTTACCCCAAAATCTTCCTGGTCTATACATCATGCGTTCCCAAACGCTTTACAAAGAGCAAAGACTTTACCAAACCAACAAACAAGGCCAACCCCTGGCAAAGATCCCGGGAATGGGGCAGGGCTCAACTGGGCCTTTTTAATGGAAGACTTCACCAAAAACCAACAAACAAGGCCAAAAAAATGCAAAAACTCCCGGGAATGGGGCAGATCAAACCGGGGGCCCTTTTTAAAGGGAAAACTTCACCAAACCCAAAAAGCAAGGCCAAAAACGGGAAAAACTCCCCCGGGGAAAGGGGCAGAAATCAAAATGGGCCTTTTGAATGGAAGACTTCACCCCCCCCAACAAACAAGGGGCCCCCAGCCCAAAAACTCCCCCGGGGAAAGGGGGGAAATCCCAAACCCCCCCTTTTTTGAAAGGAAAAGACTTCCCCAAAACCCCCAAACAAGGCCCAAAACTGCAAAGACCCCAGGAATGGGGCAGACCAAAAAAAGGGCCTTTTTGAGGGAAAGGGCGGGAAAAGGCCTAAAACGCCTCGATGCTTTTTTAATTTTCTACAGGTCTCCCCTGGCTTGTGTGTGTGTGTGGGGGTGTGTGTGTTTTGTGTGTGTGAGTGTGCGGCGTGGTGCGTGCGTGCGTGCGTGCGTTTCGTGCGTGCGTGGGGTGGTGCCCCGTGCGTGTGTGTGTGTGGGTGTGTGTGTTTTGTGTGGTGCGTGCGTGTGGGGGGTGGGGTGTTGCGCGCGTGTGTTGGGGCGTGGGCGGGGCGTGTGGGCGGGTTGTGTGCGCACGCGCGCGCGTGGGTGTGCGTGTCGTGTGCGTGTGCGTGTGTGTGGGTGTGTTTACGCATACCTATGTGCTCTATTAAATTTTTGCATTCACTGATGAAGAAATGCTAAGGGGTGAAGTAACTATAGGTTTTGAGTGGTGTGAGTCGGGGGTGTATTTTGCATGTGTGTGTATGTAAATTATGCGCATGGGTTGTTGGGTTTGTGTGTTAGTGTTGGGGTGGGATGTGGGGTGGTGCATGTGTGGGGTGTGTGCCCTGTGTGGCGTTGTTCGGCCCTGTGGGGCGTGTTTTGTGTGTGTGTGGGTGTTTTTCGGTGCGTAAAGCTTTTCCCCCTTTCGTGTGTGTGTGCGGTGTGGGGGGGGCGTGCGCGTGTGCGGGCGCGTGAGTGTGTGGTTTAACCTGCTTGCTTGCTGCTTTTCTTGCGTGCGGGGGCGTGCGATGCGTGCGTGCGTGCGGGCGTGCGTGCGTGCGTGCGTGCCCTTCGGCTTTCCTTTCCCCTGGGTTTTTTATGCAGCGCGCGCGTGTTGGTGTGTGGGTGTGTGGTTTTGGGGGGTGTGTGTGTGTTGGGGTGTGTGGGTCGTGTGGTGGGTGGTGTGCGTGTGTGCGTGTGGGGGTGCGTGTGTGTGCGTGTGTTTTGCGTTTTCGTGTGCGTGCGTGTGCGGTGCGTGTGCGTTGCGTGTGCGTGTGCGTGTGTGGTGTGTGTGTTGTGGTTTTGGGGTTTGGGGTCTGCATGTGTCCCCTGTGGGGCGAACGCAGGGGGGGGGTTTTTGGGAACCATACGGCTAGTGTTTGGTCGCTAATTTCAATACGCAGTCCTCGTGGACCGGCAGTAAAAGAACGTGAAACCATTTGCTTCCCCACTGGCGGCTGACCAGAAAAACTTGGGGGGGCTGGGCCGGGAAAAGGGAGGACGTGGTAATCCTCAGGGGAGGGGATGGCAAACGGGGTTTCCCAAATGGGGGGTTAAACCCCATTACTCCCGTTAAGTCTTTCCCGCTGGCCGGCACCCCGGATGGTTTTTTGGGGTGAAAACAGGGGGCGGGTTACAGGTGAAACGGGGTTTTGGCGGGTTTTTGCGGGATTACAGGAGGGTGTTTTATATCCGTTGTGTTTTAAAAACTATTTATTAAAGGGCCCCCCGAAAAAAAAGACAAACGAAACACAAGACAAAAGACCGGGGAGAGGCTTATAAAAAGATTTTTCCAAAAATTTTTCAGATTTCCGGGGCCCCGGGCGCCCACTCTGGAAATTGATCTTACGTTGTGGTTTTTTTGTGGGCGTTTCGTTGTTGTTTTAGATTAACATGGTTTTTCATTTCAAATTTTTGGGTGGTTTGCCGTTTTTGAATTTTGGTTGTTGTAATATGTTACGTTTTGGGGTTTTTGGGGGTTGGGGGTTTTGTTGTTGTCCTGGGTTACAATCAATTTATTACACACTTTTGGGGGTTTTTTTGGTGTTCTGAATCAAATTTTCATTGGCCCTGATATTCTGGCGTGCTTTGTTTTTTGCGGTAGGTCTTTTTTATTTTAGTCTTTTTCTTGGTTTTTATTTCGGTTTTTTGTTTTTGTTTCCCCCCTTTTTATAGAACGGGGGAAAATTTACAATGGGAAAAGAAGAAAATTTCTCTTGGATTCGTCTGTCTGTCTGTCTTTCCCTCTTTCTTGGGCGGGCGGGGCCCGTCTTTGTGACCGCCCGGGGTTTAAAAAGGGGTTCCCCTCGCTCCAAAACAAAATTTTGGGCCCGATCCCTTTTAAGATTTCTAGGTAGGGTTTAATATGAGGCACGGGGTGATGCCCGGGGGTTTTATTTTTCCAGAATAGCCCCTTAAACGGCTAAAAATGATAAAATTTAAAAAAATGTCAATTTTTTGGGGAAGGGAAATAACCACCCCACTATCGAGTTTTTTTTCCCCCCTTCCCCCTAACGGAAAAATTTTTTCCCCCCTTTGGGCACTGTGCTGGTATAGTTTGTTTTGCTTTTGAATCTTGGTGTTGTATTGCGGTTTCAGAATTTTATAGTTTTTCATACGCTGCATTTGGGGTTTTTGTTGCGTGGGAGTTTTTTTTGTGTTTTCACTTGATTAATCGGGATTACATTTTTCTTTATATTCCCCTGTGTTTTGTTTGGGGGAAACCCCTTTGGGCCCGCCCCGAATTACATTTTACACGCGCATGTTTTTTAAGTTTATAGTGGACTGTACGTAATTTCACTGCATTTGGGTATTGGGTTTTGGGTTTTAGTGGAGCACATCGCCCTTAAACGATTACAGTGTGTTTTTTACTGTTTTGTAGTGGATTTTATTGCAAATTTTTGTATTTCGTGTGTTTTTGCTGGGTTTTTTGAGTTTTGTGTGGGGTGTGGGTGTGGGTTGTGTTGGTTTTGTGGGGTGTGTGTTTGTTTTGTGTGTTTGTGTGGTGTGTGTGGTGGGGTGTTTTGTGTGTGTGTGGTGTGTGTGCGCGGGGCGCGGTTTTTGTGGTGTGTGTGTGGGTGGGTGTGGGTGTGTGTGTGGGGTGGGGTGTGTGTGGGTGTGTGGTGTGTGTGTGGGTTAATTGTGCGTGTGTGGGGTGTGGTGTGTGTGGCGCGCGGGCATTTTTGTTGTGTGTGTGTGGGGTGTGGGGTGTGGGGTTGTGTTGTTGGGGGTTTTGTGTGTGTGTGTTTTGTGTGTGTGGGGTGTGTGTGGGGCGCGCGCGCGTCCCGGGGAAAGCATTACATTGTGTTGCTTACCCCGCTTACAATGCCTTTTTTGTGTTATGTCAAAGGGGGTGGTTTGTGTTGGGTTTTTTGTCGTAAATTTTGTTTCTGTGTTGGGTATACAGTTTTTGTGCTGTGTTTGGGCATTTTTGTTCTGTTTCTGTGTTGTGGTATACATTCTGGCTGTGTTGTGGCATTCAGTTTCGTGTTGTTGTGGTATACAGTTCCCGTTTCTGTGTTGTGGTATACAGTTCTGTGCTTTTGTAGTGGTATTTTCAGTTCTGTTTCTGTGTTTGGTTTACAGTTTTGTGCTGTTTGTGGTTTACGTTCTGTGGGGCCCTGTTGTGGGAAAACGTTTTTGGGGCCCTGTTGTGGTTTACAGTTCTGTTTCTGTGTTTGGTATAAAAGTTCTGTGCTGTGTTTTTTTGGGGAAATTCTGTGCTGTGGGTGGTTTTCCCGTTCTGGGGCTGTTTGTGGTTTTACAGTTTTGTGCTGTGGGTTTTGGTTTTTCAGCTCTGTGCTGTGTTTTTGGTAAACGTTTTGTGTTGTGTTGTGGTTACAGTTTGGGCTGTGTTTGTGGTAAAACAGTTCTTGCTGTGTTGTGGGTACCCGTTCTGTGTGTGTTTATGGGGATACAGTTCTGTGCTGTGTTGCGGTATACAGTTCTGTGCTGTGTTGTGGTATACAGTTCTGTGCTGTGTTGTGGTATACAGTTCTGTGCTGTGTTGTGCTGTGTTGTGGTATACAGTTCTGTGCTGTGTTGTGGTATACAGCTCTGTGCTGTGTTGTGGTATACAGTTCTGTACTGTGTTGTGGTATACAGTTCTGTGCTGTGTTATGGTATACAGTTCTGTGCTGTGTTGTGGTATACAGCTCTGTGCTGTGTTGTGGTATACAGTTCTGTGCTGTGTTGTGGTATACAGCTCTGTGCTGTGTTGTGGTATACGGTTCTGTGCTGTGTTGTGGTATACAGTTCTGTGCTGTGTTGTGGTATACAGTTCTATGCTGTGATCTGATGTGCCGTGCTGCGTTGTTCTGTACTGTGATGTGCTGTGGTATACAGTTCTTCTGTGCTGTGATGAATTGTGTTGTATTGTATTATACTCTTTTGTTTTGCATTGCGGTCTGTCGTTTTGGTCTATGTTACGCTATGTTACTTTGTATTATGTTATGCTGTGCTGTGCTGTGCTGTGCTGTGCTGTGCTGTGCTGTGCTGTGCTGTGCTGTGCTGTGCTGTGTTCTGTTGTATTGCGTCGTGTCGTGTCTTGCTGCGCTATTTATTTTGTGTTGTGTTGTATTGTGGGGTGTTATTTGTGTTGTTTTTCGATTATTTTATATTTTGTGTGTTGAAACGCGTTGTGTCTGTTTTTTTTTGTCAAGTGTTTGTTCCATTTGTTTAGCGACCCATTAACTGTATTTTGAAAATGCTGTACTCTTATGTTCATTGTGGTTGTGGTTTGTTGTGTGTTCTAGTGGATTACACTGTATTGGATGGCTTGATAGCATTGCCAGTCGTACGTGAAGCCTACACGAGACACCTGAACGTCAAAAATACACGTCAATACAACAACATTGAAAAAAAGGTTCTGCAATAGCTGTCAGAGTATTCTGAGAAGAAACGTAATACCTCCCCCCGCCCCCCCCCCCCCCCCCCCCCTCTCCGAACTCTAAAACATATTGTTAATTAGACAGACAACACTTAAGCAGTGAATCTCTGCCAACCAGCACGTTCAGCACATGCACTATCCACATTCACAATGTTGAAGACATCCAACTTTCATTTTCAAAGTGTTATCTGTTGCCAGCAGTTTTTTTCAGTTGTTTTTGCCATCGACGAATAAAGTGAAGTTTCATTACCAACTAAAAATTAATGTGACTTCAAGCCCACCTAATATTCACACTTTCTTGGAAACAAACACGCAAAAAGGTAAGAAACCGAACAAATGACTGTTGGGGGTGGGGAGAGAATGCTGGACAAGAGATTGGAGTCTGTATCATGGATCTGGTTGGGCTTCCATAGAGGACAACTTCACCAGCATGGAAGTTGATTTCTTTGCTGTGCTAATGTCTTCCAAAGAGGGAGTACCATGTACATATTAGAAAAATATTAGAAACATTAGAAAAAAAGAAAGAGAAAAAAATATGCAAACCTACAAACAAACGAACGAACGAACAAACAAACAAAAACATACAAGCAAGCAAGCAAGTAAACCAACAAACATCAGTAATTCAAAATATAAAAAACCCATGTGAAGATATTTTTACTAATACCGATGCATCAGTGCGTCGAAGTCAACCACCAAATCAAACTTGTTACTTGTGAACATCCTGATATACATGACATTTCAAATACACAGAGTTCATGTTACTTTCGTAACTGGCACATTTCATTTTTTCACCTCAGCTCTTTTACCCCTCCCCCATTGCCCACAGGCACATCACATCGTCGTTTCTTCCGCACACCCCTCTCATTCCCTTCATCCCCACACACGTTTTCCTCTGGCTCTATCACTCAGACTTCAAAGCCACACACTTGTTTGTGGTTCGGGGTAATGACAAATGGCCCTTTAATTTCACTTTCTTAATGAAAATCCCGGTTGGTATAAAATTACAAACACAATTTTGGGCCTTTTATAAACAAACAGGACGCTGCCTTTTTCTATTCCCAAGACTGAAACTCGTGTTTTGTGAACTTGAAAATAAAATTATTCATAAGTCTCCACCGAAAAAGGTAGACAAACCAATCAAAAGACAAAACACGATGCGTTTCGACATCTTAGGTCGTCTTCATGCAAAGAAACATAGCACTCAGGACAACGGCTGTTCGTTACAAGTATTGATGTGTAGTAACTGATGATCGACAGTTGGATTTGATCAACATTATTTCAGTTCTACATTACTTTCCTAGTCGCCTGTCAGCCGAACCATTGCTAGTCTGTAACCTGAGGGGTTGCATGCACGCAAGTACACAGACACACATGCACACACGCAACACGGGCGCGCGCACACACACACACACATACACGCGCGTGCGCGCGCATGCACACACACACGCATGCACGTACGCGTGCGTGCTCACACACACACACACACACACACACACACACACACACACACACACACACACACACACACACACATGTGCTTGGAATGATCACCTCCGGTAGCAGCAGTCAGAGTGGGTAAATATTTCTGGAAATCTGATCCTTCGCTGGAAAAGGCTTAAGACGCGCGCGCGTGTGTGTGTGTGTGTGTGTGTGTGTGTGTGTGTGTGTGTGTGTGTGTGTGTGTGTGTGTGTGTGAGTGTGAGTGTGTGTGCGTGCGTGCGTGTGCGTGCGTGTGTGTGTGTGTGTGTGTGTGTGTGTGTGTGCGTGCGTGCGTGTGTGTGTGTGTGTCTGTGTGTGTGTGTGTGTGTGTGTGTGTGTGTGTGTGTGCGTGCGCACGTGCATACGTACATGCGTGCGTATGTACGTGCGCGCGTGCGAATGAACACGCGCGCGCACATGCGCGCGCCTGTGTGTGTGTGTGTGTGTGTGTGTGTGTGTGTGTGTGTGTGTGTGTGTGTGTGTGTGTGTGTGTGTGTGTGTGTGTGTGTGGTGTGTGTGTGCGCGTGCGTTCGCACATGTGTGCGAGTATGTGAGTGTACGTGCGTGCGTGCGTGCGTGCGTGTGTGTGTGTGTGTGTGTGTGTGCGCACGCACGCGTACGTGCATGCGTGTGTGTGTGCATGCGCGCGCACGCGCGTGTATGTGTGTGTGTGTGTGTGTGTGCGCGCGCCCGTGTTGCGTGTGTGCATGTGTGTCTTTGTACTTGCGTGCATGCGAGTGTGTGCGTGCGTGCCAGTCTGGACGTCTGAAGCATGGCCAAGGCAGCGGCCACTGTAATGTGTTGGGTGGTCAGGCCTGAGGCACAGCCACGCTAGGATGTTCCTTGTTTGCGCTGGAACGTTGTGCTCCACTACACATTCATTGTCAGGTCACGGAGCCAGGACTGCTTATTAACTGTTCACGAAGGGTCATCCATCTTGCCTTCATGGCGTGTAGAGAGGTGCGTAAGGCAACAGTTGAGGATGGCTCACATCTCACATTCCCGTGACGTCACCCGTTGCTGTTGCCGTTCACGTTGCAACAAAAAAAAAAAAAAGAAAGCAAGAAAGAAAGGGGAAAAAAGTGTTTAAAAATCTGGAACTCTTCACACACACACACACACGCGCACGCGCGCGCGCTCGCACGCACGCACACAAACACAGTGAGGATGTTCTTACTCGCCTCCTGTTGAAACCATTCCTGTTAACAGCGCAACAGTTACAGGAGTTGTGGTAATGCAAGTGACAAAATGTGTATTTAAAAAAAATGTATCAGCACTCGGGTAACGGACTTATAATGTATTCTTAGTGGCATGTGGTATAGATCTACAACAGTTTAATGTTCGTAGAAAGCTGTGCACATCAAGGCGACTGGTAACACGAGCGATCTGGAAAACCCACTTCTGCCACCTTCTGAAGAGGAGAGCACGAAGGGAAGTTACTCTCAGCAGTGTTACAGTGTGAAATGGAGGAGGCATCATTTTCTTTACAGGGCTTTATTGTTTGATGCCATCAAACACAAATACTAAGGACAAGAAATGAGTGTGTCATTTATGCACGTTTCCATGGTGACCACTGATTACATGAAATAAACATGTTCACAATGTTAAAGATACCGAGTTCTATTATCAAAGTGTGTATTCTAAATCAGCACAATTTTTCGACTCGTTTGACAGCATTGTGGACATTAATATATGACTGAAAGAAAGCGCTTTGCCGGCCTTGGAATGTGATTTTGACATTGCATGAATGCAGCACGATATTACCACACACAAAAAAAAAAATCAAATGAACACAACGTAGTTTTTGCTTGGGTTCCCAGCCCTTTGCGGTCGGCTGGGCTATAAACAACTTTTCCTTTCCTTACCACTATATCGCTGAGAAGGTCTAAGGGTATCCACGACCGCACCTTGATCCAAAATCTAAACGAATATCAATCGAAGAATTTGGTTCAGATTGTGCCTGAAAAGTCCACACCAACCCTTCGATGCGATACTCACAGCAGGGGGGTAGGAGGGGTGGGGGTGGTATTGCCACACGTCTGTAGGCAGACACAAAGTCTAATCTAGCACAAAGCAGCCTGGTTTAGCAGCCTGGCATCGTGAGCAGCGTTAACATTCACTTTATCAGGGATGGCATAGTCTCGCATTGATGTGCCTTGCAATTGACTGTCAACAGAGAAAACCATTGAAATCCTTCTGTAGATTTTGTTTTCACTGTGCAAACTTGCTGTTCATAGAAATTACTGGTCTAAGGGGTTCCTTGGTTGAAGATTTGTATGAGTGGAGCCTATCTTGCCTTGCAGGGTCTGATGCTGACGTGTGGATGGCCACTATGGGTAAAACGCTACCATGGACTTTGGCTGGATGATTTATTACACACGCGAGCCAAGAAGGGCTCCAAACGTTATACTGACGCGGCAGCGTCCCCTGTTTTACTGGCGATACATTGCTGGACAACAGGCGCTCAAAGATCGACATTTGCACACAGGCATGTGACTGCCGGGAAGGGTTATGCTGCTAAGTCAAAGAGACTTTACCACCAGGAGAAACGTGAAGCGTGAAATTTGTCTGCAGTTCTACAAATCGTGAGCCTGCTTGCAAACCCTACCATGAACTGTCATATATGAGCACTGATGCCCATATGAATGAACAGGCAGCTTCGTCCACTTTCTTGGAAGAGGCAATATAATCCAAAAATGCCTTGCTGCATTGAAATTGGTCCTGCTTTGACCAAGTTTTGCCACAGAGAGAACTAATAAATGTCTGTTCTGGCTCACCCGCTCTCAACCGGCCTCACCCGGTTTCGACCGGGCGAATCCAGAACAGACATTTATTAGTTCTCTGACTAGTAAACCCTACAAACATACATACTGTGTAGGATTATCCGTTTTCAATACTAATTTACTAAACTTTTTAGATTTTAGTTTTTGCTTAATCCTATGTTTTTCTTGATCATTTTCAATAACATCATTTTCACGCAAACATTCATCAAATGAGTCTCTGTCTTTCATGTGAAATAAAACTACAGTCTTTAACTGTTCTCTAAAGTCTTTTAAAACTGAATTATATTTTTGACATAAAATCCACACACTTATCCCAGCATGTCTTCCGCTGAAAGCTAGTTTTGATAAAGTGTTTCTTTTTTAACTATGTCTCTTTCTGCCGAACAGTCATCTATAATAAATAGTGCCTGCGTTCCTTCAAACAGTCTATAAAACTGTTTTAAACACTCACTTAGTTTATTGCTAGGATCAACTAAATATATTTCATCATCTGTCCATATAAACCTTCTATCATGATATGCTTTGTTCCATTTAAGTGTTGGACAGAAAATCACAATATGATCAAAATTATAGCCATAAACTGTTTGTAATAGGTCTAGGACAAATATTGTTTTTCCACATCCAGTCTGCCCACAAATCAATGAACAATGAGGCTCTTTTGGCATAAAGTTTAACTGCTCCATAGTTTTATAACAGAACTTAATCTAATCCAGTTATTGTTTTTATCATGCTCTCTGTCAAAACTTGTTCAGTATAATAAAATCCTATAAGGTCTAAATGTGTAAGATTAATCCAATTCAGTTCTGTAAGATTGTTTCTATTTAGACTAATATTGATTTTGTTGCTTGTTGTTATGACCTTAATATCCTCACCATTGTGAAGAACGACGACAGTAACCTTAAGACTGTCAACGTCTAAGTTTTGCCAGCTAATTAGAATTCCTTTTAGAAGGACGTCACTAACACCCACAACCCCATCCCTATTCACATCTTTTAAGACAGAAATTTCAAATATCATTGTGAACGTGTCTCCTAATTTCATTTGCGGAATGAACTGTAATTTTGTAGAAGCTTCCTTTAAAACTGATTCTCTTCTGTGGAGGATGTACTGTTTATTTCCATACGGCTTTATTTCAATCTCTTTCCGACTATTGTCATCTGGCATAAGACTTACATGTAAAGGGCCAGAGTTGAATGCTTTTCTGAAACTTTTTTGACGGCTAAAAAATGTAAATGGGCTTATGAATTCAAATTTTATTTCCCATTCTAAATATGGTTCTAAGTGCCATTTGAGGTCAGGTTTTCGAACTATTTTATATTCATACTGGCCAACATTATTTGCTTCTAGATTGCGCAGTTGTTCTAGTTTAGGAAACTTTTTGTTGTCGCCAACCTCTTTGCGTTTATAATCACCATCTTTAGTGTACTCAAAACCATACAAAGTGCCTATTTCACCATTCTGTTCAAAGTCCACAACGTCTGCAAGGTCTTTTAATTCTAAAGTTATACACCTCACAGGCGCTAATGTAACTCCGGATTCTTCTGGCCCACGCGACATTTTTAGTATAACTTATTATTTTATTTCCAAAACAATGTGCAGGTTATCACATTTTACAACTTTTCCTGTTTTGTCTTTGATCTTTATATTAAATGATCCGACCCTCCCACAAACTAATCTTTTAAACTGTAAATTAGGGAATTGTATAATTTCATAATCGCAATATGCAGCTTTCCCTGACGGAAGAGCTCTTAAAACAGTTGAGGGCCTTCCATCATATAAGTTTTCATCAGTGCTCAGCTCATCTAAATGAACATAGAGTAATGAATGTAATTCAAGATCGAGCGGATTTTCTCCCTCATAAGTAGTTTTGTCTGATGTAACACTAAATCTATGACTGTCAGCTTTAAAGCCTAACATTTTAGCTAGCTCTACATCAAAAAGGTAATGTACTACTTCTTCTTCAGGTTTGAATGATAACATTGTTTTTAGATTTGCATTGTTAAGTTTGAGAGTAATGTCGAAGTTACTCATTTCTTCTTTTAGTGAGCAAAACCCGTAATAACCATCAGGTATGGTTAACTGGCTAACTTTGTCCCCTGATTTGCCAACTTTTAGAACCTTATTATTCTTCCTGGATTCAGTTATATTAAACCATACGACTTTGTAAAATATTTCATGGAGCGCGACCGTTTTGGTTCCGCAATCGTTCTTAACAGCATGCTCTAAAAACGAAGGACGGTCTTGAGTTGTTATTGTTACAAACATTTTTTAAACGAAATAAAAATGAGTGCGTTTAAATATACTAATGCAAAATATTCTGTTGGGCCGCACTACAATCTTAAAAACATAACAACTGATACTCTTGACATTTCTGTGACTCAGTCTGACGCCTTTCAAGTAAAGGTTAGTACTCCATTGGACAAATATCTTAACCCCCCTATTAAAAAAGACTACATCCCAAAATTTTGGTTTAGTCATCCGATGCAGTTTTATCAGAACCAGTTAAACTTTGCTGTGTTTTGTGCATCAACTGGGTGTGGAGTGTCGTATGCCGATCACTTAAATCATCCTGATCCTTTGGTGAGGTCAGTGTACAGATTTCATTTCTATTACACCTTTAGACGTATTTTGACAGAACTGCAAGCGCCATTACCAAATGACAAAACGTTTAATCCATTCAGCAACCGAATAGACATGAAGGCTTTTGAAAGGATCTGTAACGAATTCAATATTAATGTTAAGACAGACTTTAGACAAAAGTTAGATCTTAATCATGGCTTAGGCACCCCTTATTTTTGGGGCGTGCACAGAAAGTATAACTATGACTGGCATCCTCCTTACACATCTTTCTCTTCAGGCACAGGTGTTCACCTCGGGTCCATAAGAGCAAGAGCATTAAAACAGCATGGACAACATTTATCTTAGACACTTCTAAGGGCCTAACTAGAGCGGGAATAGAACGAATAAACGACTCTAATTCGTACTTACGTTTGGTGTTTGCTAGGTTCGCAAGCACAAACGAGATCGAGCATAACTGATCCTTCTACTGGTTTTGATGCGCAAAAACAGTACTTAGCAAATTTAGAGGATGCTATTAATTCTACAGTTGATTTACCTTCAAGTATAAAAAGGTACCAAATGTTTTACAATACGCAAGATCAAAGTAGACTTTGCTGTTGGCGCTGGTTTATACATGCTGCCTTCTGACCTCAGACTCCAGATAGGTACAATAATAAACTACAACAATGAAATCCTCGTGGCAGGCAATGACAGAAAGTTGGGAAAAACGAAATAAATTCTGAGCCAGTAATATTGCAAGCAGTAAACAAACACCAAGAATAAGTCATCCAATCCCGCGGTCCGAAGCCTAAAGGCCATTGAAGACGCGGACTCTGTTCGCGATGACCATGAATATGAAAAGACAGCACTTGTTTTTTGGGATTAACTGGCATAGGGTTACTTGGTCTTTATCTTACTAAATAGTAATCCTACTATTAAGACAACTAATGCCCATAAGGTGCTCGGCCATAAAGCCAACTACTTTGCTTGCAGTAGACAAAAGCCAGCTAACGACACTCCCTAATATACCTGGTAAAGCGTCTACGGCTTTAACCGGCTAATTTTTTTAATAAACTCGCAAGATGATCAAGCTGTTTTTTTACCCATGATTTATCAGGCGGCGATGGAGGCACTGACCCGGAACCACCGCCGCCTGTAATAGCCATCACCAATGTACTTATTGCAAATCCTAAGGCAGTTATAACACTTGCTAATGTGACGCCTTGCTCTCTAAACAGTGTTTCTTATTCGTTCTGCTAGCGTCGTGTCTTCATATAAAATTCTTTGGATAGTTTCTCTTATTCTGCTCACTTGAGTTCGTAATTCTTCTCGGTTAGTAGACAACACTTCTAGTCTTGCTGATCTTTCTTCTTAAGTTCATGTAGTCTTTGTTCTATTCTTTCTTTAACATCACTCCCTAAGTTGGCCTCAGCGAGTTTTTTTTTTCTTCCTTTTCTATATGCTTATCTAGTTCAGTCAGTTTTGATAAATTGTTTTCTAATTCCCTCTGATTCTTCTTAAAGCATGATCAAGGGCCACTCTTTCTCTATCAGTTATCTGTGGTTCGTGTTTAGTTTTTAATGCTGTTTCTTCTGAAAAACTGGTTTCTGCTTCTATTGCATTTATTAATTCGCCTGCTGATTGATTTAATTCTTCATAGTTCCATGTTTTTGCATTTGGTTATCTGTTCGGAGTTTTTGTTGTATGTTTTGATAGTAAGCAACTGCTTCCTCATCTAAATTTGGTTCAACAATGCCAAGGCGATTTCGCTCGCTTGCACTGAGCCTTTGTCTAATTGTACTCATGCCTACAAACTTTGATGGGTTTCGTTTATCTGTAAGCGGAAACACGTTCTCCTTTGGCGTTTTTCACATACAAAAGGCCCCTTTTTGTTCAAAAAAATAGGGGCTTTAAATTCGGGAGGTTCTATACCTAAATTTGGTAAAATGTTTGACCTTGGTTTTGTTTTTTCAGCCATTTTAGGCCCTTTAAACGCGTTGTGTCAAAAGGGGTCATTTCATCATGTCGTTTCAGGATCAAAAAAATCTCATCTTCTTCAACTTCATTCCTGCCGTTTTTAAATAATTAACTTTTTATTTTGTTTTATAAAAATGTCACAAGCATATGGCTCGATTCTTGACCCGTATAGAAGACTGAAAGAACCCCGTGGCGTGAAGGGAAATAAACGGAATATTACTGTTCCAAATACTCCGTCTACTATTGATGCGGATCAAATTCTTACTGTCAGATTTCCAGACCTAGGAGCGGATGAAATGATTGTGCCAGGCTCTGCGCGACTTACTTTCAAAATAGACCTCGCTTCAACAACAGACCCAACCAGAACAGTTGTCCAGAATCTAGGACGGGCAATCGTTAAGAAAATTTCTATAAAACTTGAGGGGCAAGACATATTTTCTTTACACAATGCAGACATATTTTTAACCTATTCTGATCTATGGCTAACCGCGAATGAAAGGGATGATCTTGCGTTTCAAGGAATTGGAAATGAAGAAGCACTAAAACTTAGAATAGGCGCCGAACTCGGCGCAGGTGAAAAAAGCAGCAAAAAGTCTTTAGCTCTAAATTTTGCTTATGGAAATCGCTTTTCCATTCCCTTAGATTTTAAGTTGTTAAAAGCGCATGCCCCATACTTTCAAGGAGCATTACAAGACAGATTGTCATACGAACTAACTTTTAACGAATACAAACGTGTTATCAGATCATCAGACACCGAAGCAAAGTACAGCATTTCTGACATCTCGTTAGAGTTTGATGTTGTTAGCAACCCTAATTTAGCAAGGCTGATTGGGCAACAATATCAGTCACAATTTATAACATATTACGAAGCAGTGCGTCATCATTCAACATATCCTAAAAGCAGGGCAGACGCTATATGGAATTTTAATCTTAGTGTCACAGTAAAATCGCTTAAAGGTATTTTATTGCTGTGTAAAGATGAAGAACCATTCGCAAGAGCAAGTGAAAAGTTTTTTAATCCAAAAATAACGAAAGTACAATGTTCGATTGACGGTAGTCCTAACCAAATCTATGCTAGCGGGCTTAGACCTTATCAGCATTTTGACGAAATAAGAAAATTGTTTGGGGTGGGAGGGGTTAGAAGTACAACAGCAGACCTTGTGTCTAAAGATCTACACCTTCACAGTGTTAGGCTTGACGATTATTTAACAACAAAATACGGTTTATGGATTGACCTAAGGTCAACAGAGGATAATCAGTTGCATGGAAGTGGGAGAAAAGTTATAGACGTAATAAACATTCAAATTGAGAAAGAAAAAGATGCTGATAAACCACTTAATGTACATTTGTTTTTATTAATTGATACACAACTGAATATTAAAGATAACAGATTTAAAGATATAGAATACTAAATTATTTTTTCATTTTAAAAAAGCATGCCTGTTGACGTTTATCCAAAAGTACCTACAGAAGAGATAGCAGGCAACTCTGCTGCTATAGAAGGCAACATTGACCCCAGGGCCGTCTCTGCTGCTGAAGTAAAAACCTTCAGATTAACCAACATTACACAAATGCAACAAAAACTAGAGCAGGACCTTTCAAAATACAGCAAAACCAGACGAAGGTATTCTGCTGCCTTTAATGCTGTTACCTATGTTAATACTGGAGCATCGACTATAAGCGCTGTATCGGCAGGAACGAGTGTTGGCCTCTTAGCATCAGGCATAGGCGCACCCGCAGCTTTACCTCTGGGCGGTTTGTCTTTAGCTCTTGGCCTATGTTCATTAGCCGTAGGTGCTGCTAGCAAAAAAATAAAAACTAAACTCCAAAAGCACACAGCTATGGTTCAACTAATAACAGCTAAACTTAGTTCCTTTAAGCTGATTATAAATAAAGCACTAGCTGACTCAAACATCACGGATGAAGAATTTAATCGTTTACAGGCCGATTTTGATGACTACAAAAGACACAAGTTTGATCTTCAAAGAAAGGCAAGGGCAAGTTTTTCTCAACAGCCAGACCCCGAGCAGATAAAAAAGGAATGTTTAAAAAAAGTAAACGAAACATTAAACTCTGCTCTAAACAGCTCACATTAACAACGCCAAAGGGTGTTTATACTTTAGTTTATGAGTCCAAGCGCAAAAAGACTGTTGATATTGATTAATTATTTTTTTGATTTAAATAAATATTTTGAGTTAGAAAAGAAACTCAGCATGGATAAGATATATGAAGGTCCAGACGAATTGTTTGAAGCAATGCAAGAAGATTTATCAAGAGCACTGAATGATATTGATTTAGAAGTCATTGATCCAGCAAACGTACAGGCAAGTGTTGCTCATGCTATTTCTCAAGTTCCGGGTAAACTAACAATAGACCCGCCAGTAAAAGTAATGTTAGCTGTTTTAATCGACTATATAACAATAAATGAAGAAAATCTAGAAGTCTGGGTCTCAACTAAACAACAGGTTATTCTTTCTCATAATGACTTAACACCCGGTTGGGCAGACCAACTGCTTACACAGTTTGATGTGGCCGCTGAAGAAGCCAAAATGAGAGGCTCTGGTTGGTCAGAGGGCGAAGTCATAGAGATCAGATTAAAACAGGCTAAGTATGAGCCGATTGTTGGCAAAGCTTACATTCCACTACCTCCAGCATTAGTTGCAAAAAAAGCAGTTCTAAACATCAAGAATTCGGACAACAAATGTTTCATGTGGTGCGTTCTTGCAAGGCTGCATCACGTTGCTAAAAACGCAGAGAGAGTATCTAACTATGAACCATACATCAATGATCTTAACTTCAGTGGAATATCCTTTCCTGATAGTGTGGATCAAATTGATCAGTTTGAAGAACAAAACAAACCAATAACTGTTAATGTATACACATGGGATGAGGAAACAAATTTGGTGCCTATTAGAGTGTCTAAAGACAGCCCAAAAATAGGCGGCCCAGACAAAAGCCATGTGGACTTACTCCTAATGTCTTCGCCAACAGGGCTACTACATTACACATTGATACGCACAATGAGTAGATTATTAGCGCATACTTCAAAAAATTGTTGCAAACAAGAATTCTGTAGAAAATGTTTAACAAGAATTCCATCTGTTCAAGCCGCGAGTGAACATATAAAACATTGTAAAAGTTCTGTAGACTGTAATACAGAACTAATTACGCCCCCACCCGGATCTAAAGTTAGTTTTAAGAACTGGAAAAAACTGCAAAATTCTCCATATGTTGTTTACGCAGACTTCAAGTCGCTTATTGTTCCCTATGAAGGGCCAACCCCACAGAAACTTCCAAAAACTGTCTTAATGAGTAATCATCAGATTTGTTCATTTGCCTTCATTATTGTCAGGTCGGATGGAGCCCATTCAAAGCCAGAATTATATAGAGGGCCTAATGCTGCAGAATACTTCTTAGAACGCATGCAGCAAGTGCGTAACGTCTGTTCTAATGAACTGAATCTCTCAGACATTATTATGACTCCTGAAGATCAACAACAGTATGACTCAGCCACACATTGTTGGATTTGCGGTTTAGGTCTCTCATCAGACGCAGAGAATCCGACAGTAAGAGACCATGATCACATTAGCGGAAAGTTCAGAGGAGCAGCGCATAACAACTGCAATCTTCAACTAAAGTTTGAACCAAAGACATGGAAGCTGCCTGTATTCTTTCATAACTTGCGAGGTTATGACTCTCATCTTATAATGCAAGCAGTAACCAGCGCCTTCAGGGTAGCATGCATTGCACAGTCATCAGAAAAGTACATGTGTTTCACTTTAAATAACATGTCTTTTTATGACTCTATGCAACACCTGATGGGATCATTAGAGTCACTGGCTATGTCCTTAAAGTCCTGCCCAATAACGGAAGAATATTTTGACCCAACTCTTGTTAGAAAGGGTGTTTACCCTTATGAGTACATGAACAGTTGGGAAAGGTTTGATGAAGACACACTTCCACCTAAAGGCGCGTTCTTTTCTAGTCTTAGAGGAAAGGACATCAGTGATTCTGATTACCAGCATGCTCAAGATGCATGGCAAAAGTTAGATTGTAAAACGATGGGAGACTATCATGATTCCTACTTGATGGCTGATACATGTTTGTTGGCGGACGTTTTTGAAAATTATAGAGAGACCTGCATGAAACATTATAGCCTGGATCCTGCGCATTACATTTCTGCGCCCGGGATGAGCTGGGACGCTTTCTTAAAGTTTACTGGAGTACAGATTGATTTATTGTCAGATTTACCAATGATACAGATGATTGAAAACGGATTGCGGGGAGGAATTAGTATGGCGTCGCATCATTACTGTAAAGCAAACAACAAATATTTGGACGACTATGATCCAAGTAAAAGGTCTAACTATCTCATGTATTTAGATGCAAACAATCTGTATGGATGGGCAATGGCGCAATCACTTCCGTTACGCAACTTTAAAATGTACACAAGCGGCGGTACGAATAATATTCAAAAGGCATTAAAGTGGTTGAGCAGTTTAACGCCTGATCAGCAGCGGGGATTCATTCTAGAAGTTGACTTAGAATATCCTCATGAACTCCATGACCTGCATAATGACTATCCATTAGCAGCAGAAAGCCTAAAGATGGCAAAAACAGAGCCGCCTAAACTTGTGCCTAATCTTCGCGGCAAAAAAAATTATGTCTGTCATTACAGACTTCTACAATTTTATTTAAGACATGGTTTGAAGTTGACAGCTGTTCATCGTATAATTGCTTTTGATCAAGAACAGTTCATGAAACCATACATCATGAAGAACACTGATCTCAGAACTAAATCCGCAGATGCTTCAGAAAAAGATTTTTTCAAGCTGATGAACAACAGCTGTTTTGGAAAGACTATGGAGAATCCGCACAAGCGCAAAGATGTCATATTAGTCACCAAAGAGAACGAAGCAATTAAGCTGACTTCAAAACCTAATTATCAGGACTTTAGAAGATTTCATGATCACCTTTTTGGCATAATGATAAAGAAAAAGAAAGTCAAATTGGACAAACCTGTATTTATCGGGTTTACTGTTTTAGAATTATCAAAACTTTTGATGTTAGAATTTCTTTATGACTACTTTAAGCCCTCGTATCCTGAGTCCAGAGTACTTTACACAGATACTGATAGTTTTGTTATAGATATCCCTACTGAAGACATCTATAAAGACATGGAAATGGAAGTAGCTAAAGGGCATGCAGGATGGTATGACACATCCGATTACCCTAAAGAATCGCCTTTACATTCAATTACTAACAAGAAGGTTTTAGGAAAGATGAAGGATGAATTATCTGGAGGGGTGATTAAGGAGTTTATTGGTTTAAGATCGAAAATGTACAGTATTTCGAGCCCAAAAAAAAATCATTAAGAAAGCAAAAGGAATATCTCGCAGTGTTGTGCAGTCAAACATATCACATAACAACTACAAAGAAGCATTGTTTGGCAATAAGACTTTTCATCATGACAACATAAAACTGCGATCTAATCTACATGAGATCAGCACAACTGTTGTAACAAAAAAGTCATTAGATAGAACAAACACTAAACGAGTATTTGTTAATCCAGAGTTTTCATATGCAATCGGGCATTGGAGGACCGCATAAACAGGAGGGTTTATATTTTTCATCAACTAGTGTTATAAGATCAACCATATCTTCATCCAATTCATCTAATTCTTTTATCATGTTTGCTTGATGCGTTCGAATTTTTTTATTATTTTAAGATATTCTTTTTCCCAATTTGGGATTTTGGATTGTAGGTGATCTGGATGGTTTAGCATGCATTGATTAATCTTCACAAATGTTCCCCTAATAGCAGAACACGCATTAAATGATTCCCGTATCATCTTCAAAGTCTCTTCCCTTACCATTCTTGTTTCGTTCTGAGCTTCCATTTTAGACTCAAATATATTTATGTAAATTAATTAAAGCGGAACTGTGTCTGGTGGAATTATCTGCAGTTCTTCCTTTACAAAAGATCTTTGAGGAGCCGGTTGTTTTGTCGTGTCAGTTTCTCGTAAATAATACACGGGCGGATTCATTTTTACAATTCTTTTTATTTCATATGGATCAACACTCCAAACTGGATCGGTTGCCCTGATGCGAGTGTCCCCTTCTGCTTCCCCCGGTAAATAAAGGTACCTTACTTTTAAACCAAACGGTAATAGTTTGCCGGATGAAGACTCTCCTTCAGCAACATCTATTGTTTTTCTTTTGATTGCTTGTACTGGTTTTAGCCCTTTAAATTCTTCATTATTCATTGCGCGCAAAACTGAGGGCAGTCTTCTAACCCATTCTGTGTTGCGAGAATTGTCAATCAGCTCTCTGTGATACTGGTAGGAGAAAAGTCTTTCGGCTAACTGTTTGTTAAAGTTTTCAACTAAAGCCTGTGATCTGTGAACTCCTGGGATGCCTCTTTTAATGGTGACTCTATGTTTTAACAATAATTGATTCACTCGACCTTTAAATTCTTTTCCATCATCGACTTGAATCATGCGGCCGGGGATAAGTTAGCGGGCCTCGTTGGTATATCAGTTGTATGGCAACAGCAACAGCAGAAGCACTCTTTTGTGTTAATGGATCAGCATCTTTGTATCTTGAAGCTACGTCAATGACTGTGAGTGCGTACTTAAATCTTTTTCGTCTAATCGTATCATTGGGTAAATATAGAAGATCCATTTGATGGGTGTCGTTCGGTATTGTATTCAAAAAGTGCGGTCTCTGTATTCGTCTAGGCGCAGGTAAATAAATTTGCCAAATCGCTTGTTTTGATAACCATTCTTTTGCTGTTTGTTCACCGACTCCCGCTGCTTGGCTTAGCTTTTTAATTGCCGTGATTCCCTTCCAATATCCTTTGGGCGAATAATAGATTTTGTTCATTTTTTATTTAGCCAATATTATGCGCAACAAAATACACAACAGTCATACCAACGACAATAAACGCGATTTCTTGCATCTTTTGTTTTTCTGATGGATGATAAAAGTCACTGAATTTTGGCGGGGGCAATGTCTCAATCGGTTTGCCCGTTACAAGATAATATTCTTTTATTGCTTGATCAACATCTTTAAATGTGTAAGCTGCATGCCCCTGTTTTTTCAGTGTGTTATTAATAAAATCTAACTGCTCAATTCTCTGCTTTTCATAGCGATCTTGTGCTGCAGCTAGTTGCTCCACAGCTTTGTTTTGTCTTTTTCTCTCGCCGTCGTCCCGTAGTTTACTAAATGCGTAATTACTTCCGCTAAAAGCAAGCGCATTCACCACAGCGCCGCCTATCATCATTACGAGTGAAGCCATTTTTTTATAAATGTATTTTTTTTTACATATTTATATTCTCTGGAATTATTCCTTGCTTAACTAGAAAATCTTTCGTAGCAAATGAAGCTGTAATAATAGCGATTGGCTTTGCAAAATCCTCAAAGTCTAGTTTGCCAAGATCTGCCGGTTTTATTTTTAACAGGCTTTTACCAAGCATTGAGTATCCTACACTTAGACCTCCAATAACAGCAGAATGGTATACAAGGTTGGCAACAGTCTTTTCGGCGCTCATTTTTAAAAACAAAATAATTATAATTAATAAAAAACATGAACACCGATGATCTATTAAACCTTCCTGAGCTTATGATAACAAATGACCTGGTTGATGAGCAAGCTAGTATGCCCAAAAAGGAAAGGCTGTATTCTTTGGCAGCATGTGGAAAAACAAAACAGTTCCTCGGCAATGAATTCAGCATTGAACAGATTCAACAGATGTCGCCGCAAGACATTATAAAGTATCATAACAGATATGAAGCGCAACTGGGATCAAGAATGGTAAAAAGTGTCGGGCAAACGGTTCTTGTTTGTACACTAAACTAGTCAGTAGATTTGCCCCCATTGATTCTGAACAAGACTTTATGTATGTTTTAAAACGCAGGATCCAGTTTTAACAAAGTCATTGAGTCTCTGGATGTGATTTTATATTTACAGATTTGGAACATTTTTTATCGCCACTAATCATGGATTAATTACTTTTAATCATATAGATTTTATTTCCTTTCAAAATGACCGAGCCAGAAAATCAGCAGAATCAGAAAACACTGAATCCAGTGGAGAAAGTGAGTAAAAACCCTCATCCTGGACGTGTTGCGGCAGGGAAAAATTAGCAGAGTGGAACAAACAACAAAATTAATGTTACAGAATGAAAAGTGCCAGCTGTTTCAATGCCTGCTTTAAAACGCCAGAACAATTTAAATCCTACAACAACGCCAGGGTTGCCTACACAACCAAAGCCTTCACAGAATTTTCTTAAAGCAATTGTCATTTTTGGCAGCATTGTTTGTGTTGGGGGCGGTTATTACGGTTATAAAATATATAAACAAAAACACCAGCAACCAAAGCAGCCCAAACAATCTCTGCCATTAAATATAAAAGATGAAACAAAAACCGCCAACAACAAAGATCATTTTGATCCATTTCAAATGCAATAATATTTTTAAAAACTTATAAATAATTATAATTTAAACTTGAATAAGAACTTAGTTGTACTTAAAGGATGATTTAAATTACAATTTTAAAGGGTAACTTAAGTGAAGAACTTGAGGTAACTTAGTCAAGAACTTATTAAAAAATTGATGTGACTTAATTAAAAACTTAAAGGAACTTAATTAAAACTTAATTAAAAATTAATTAAAAACTTAGGGTAATTTAAATTTAAGAACTTTTTAAGAACTTGGGGTCGGACTTAGGGGGTGGGGGGTGGGGGGAGTGCGTGCGTGGGGTGGGGGGGGTGGGGTGGGGTGGGGTGGCGGTGGGGGGTGGGGTGTGTGTGGGGGTGGGGGTGGGGGGGACGTGTGTGCGGGGGGTTTGGGGGGTGGGGGGGACGTGCTGTGGGGTTGGGGTGGGGGTGGGGGTTGGGGTGGGGTGGGGGCGGGTCCAAGTGATCACAGTAGGGGTCGTTTGACCTAGTTTCCCGCTGTGCTCCCCTTTTCTCAACCGGGCTTGCAACTGGCTTTGGCAGAGTTACAGCAGTAATTGTTTGCAGCCAAAGCTTTTATGGCGGCTCTAATCGCCAGTAGTAGTACATCCGTCATTGTATATTTGGAGCATTTATATAGAGTTTAGTGTTTGCTACCCATTTACTCCTCTCCATACTGGTAGATGTATAAGGTCTGCCTATCCCTATCTAATTTGTTTCCCAGAACCTCCGAAAATCGTCATTCTGTTGCATAAGTTCAATGATAGTTTGACGCTTGCTACACAGTTCATTTATACTAATTCCTAGCTTGTGAAATTTAGGATAGTTAAAAAAAACACACCAGAAAGTTGAATAAGTTTCTAGCATCGAATCAGACATGTTCCCCTCCGCCTAAAGAAATGAACGCCCATGTTTGATGGGGTTTTTTGTTTTTAAACTGGCTTTAGCTGTCTCAACCCAGCGCCCAACAACCAACGCGTGATGGATTGTTTTTTCCTTGGCCAACTTTCAACATGCAGCCCCATTTTTTAAATAAGGAACCATCTATCGTAGTCAAAACACGTATTGAAATTGGCTGTATCTTGGTCAACAATATTGCCTTCAAACGTTTTCATTTCCTTGAACCAACAAACCTTTAAGATAGTGGGTCCATTTCCCAAAAAGCAGTCAGTTCACTTTTTTCCTTTCTAGAAAAGCAATGCTTCTTTTCGGTTTAAATGGTAAAAACATGCTTCCCCCAGTTCCTTTTTTGCAAATACGTAACATGCTAGTAAAGTAACCCCTGTGATCTTGAATAGCACGATTCTGTTCTTGGGTTTTAAAACCGGTTAGCCATTTTAGAATAAAAACAACCAAGCACACAGCACATTTAAACGCGTCCTGCTCGTCGCCCCAGTCAGTGGAGAATGATGAAACCGGTGTTGGTTAACCTAGTCATGTGAGCCCCCGTAAGCCCTTCACTTAATTGAACCCCTCGCTGATTGGTGGGGTTTTGTGCATGGCCCATCGCGTGTTGACATGGCAGCCTCGATGTGTTAGTGTCAATGTGGCAGCCTCGTTTGTGATAGTGTCAACGTGGCAGTTTTAGCGAGAATGTTCAAGAACTTTTAGCTGATGCAATATGTTGCAATGCACCGCCAGCCCAGTGAGCAAAAGAAACGCAGCAGGCCCGCAAGGCGTGTTATTGATTTTTTGGCCCAAGAAGACACACAGGTTGTAAACGGGTCGCTCAAACTGCTGACTTACTGCTTTCATTATAATTGTGTTGTCTTGGTCTTGCAAAAAAGGTGACAGGCAACCAACTGGTAGTACGGGACTGTTTAAGGGAACGCAGACACTATTTTATTATAGATGACTGTTCAGCAGAAAGAAACACTTTGTCAAAATGGTTTTCAGTGGAAGACATGCAGAAAACTAATAAATGTTCGTTCTGGAGATGGAGCAGCGCTCAAGATAGGGAGAAGAAGCAGTGTGTGTGGTGTGTGTGGTGTGTGTGTGTGTGTGGTGGTGTGTGTGTGTGTGTGTTGTGTGTGTGTGCGTGGTATGTGTGTGCAAAAACTAAAATCTGAGAAGTTTAGTAAATTATTTATGAAAACGGATAATCCTACACAGTATGTATGTTTGTAGGGTTTACTAGTCAGGAACAAATAAATGTCTGTTCTGGATTCGCCCGGTCGAAACCGGGTGGGGGCCGATTGAGAGCGGGTGACCCGGGAACAACATTTATTAGTTCTCTCACAGTTACGTCCATTAACTGTTGCCACACGGGGAACAGCTTTCTCCAGTGTCGGTTTCTGCCCAGCAAGTTTTAAGAAAGTTCCCAGCATAGTACATGTCCTCTTGGTTCGCCCTGTCCAGATGACATAATCTCTGTCCTTTCAAGGCAGTTTCCATCTCCCCTTTGCAGTCTCAACGGTAAAAGATTAGGTCTCAGATGGTGTGCACAAATAAAATTTATTTGGTGCTAGGCTTATCGTCCACCGCATCCATTAAGAGGAACATTTCAGTTTGACAGGCGAAAATTTCTTTGTCCACAACCAGAGCACTGCTTCTCTTAGGAAAAAAAAGTAGTTCTGTTCATAGTTCGTAGTCTTGAAACTTCCATCTGACATGAGTATCAAACCTGATGTCTGTAGCAGCCCCTCTTCATTTCAAAAACTGTATCCAATCAGTTGAAGTTAAATAAAAACTTTGCTATCTTTTATCCACTGAAATCACACAACATGCTCAGTACTGTCTGTTGCTGTTACCTTGATGCTGGGCACCATGCCATTTGGTCCCTGCACCAGCTGTTACCTTGATGCGGGACCCATGCCAGTGGTCCTGCACAGCTTGTTACCTTGATGCTGGCACCATGCCAGTGGTCCTGCACCAGCTGTTACCTTGATGCTGACACGATGCCAGTGGTCCCTGCACGCTGTTACCTTGATGCTGGCACCATGCCAGTGGTCCCTGCATCGTTGTTACCTTGATGCTGGCACCATGCCAGTGGTCCCGCACCAGCTTTTTACCTTGATGCTGACACCATGCCAGTGGTCCCTGCACCAGCTGTTACCTTGATGCTGGCACCATGCCAGTGGTCCCTGCACCAGTTGTTACCTTGATGCTGGCACGATGCCAGTGGTCCCTGCACCAGCTGTTACCTTGATGCTGGCCCCATGGCCAGTGGCCCCTGCCCAGCTGTTCCCTTGTGCTGGCACCATGCCAGTGGTCCCTGCACCAAGCTGTTCCTTGATGCTGGCTCCATGCAGTGGTCCCTGCACCACTGTTACCTTGATGCGGGGCCCATTGCAGTGGTCCCTGCAACCAGTTTTTACCTTGATGCTGGCACCATGCCAGTGGTCCCTGCACCAGCTGTTACCTTGATGCTGGCACCATGCCAGTGGTCCCTGCACCAGTTGTTCCCTTTGATGTGGCACCATGCCAGTGGTCCCTGCACCAGCTGTTACCTTGATGCTGGCACCATGCCGTGGTCCCTGCACCAGCTGTTACCTTGATGCTGGCCACCTTTACCAGTGGTCCCTGCACCAGTGTTACCTTGATGCTGGAAACCATACCAGTGGTCCCTGCAACCAGCTGTTACCTTGTGCTGGCACCTTTACCTTGATGCTGGCACCATGCAGTGGTCCTGCACCGTTGTTACCTTGTTTGTGGCACCATGCCAGTGGTCCCTGCACCAGTTGTTACCTTGATGCGGCACCCATGCCGTGGTCCCTGCACCAGCTGTTACCTTGATGCGGGCACCATCCCAGTGGTCCCTGCATCAGCTGTTACCTTGATGCTGGCACCATGCCAGTGGTCCCTGCACCAGCTGTTACCTTGATGCTGGCACCATGCCAGTGGTCCGCACCAGCTGTTACCTTGATGCTGGCACCATGCCAGTCGTCCCTGCACCAGTTGTTACCTTGATGCTGGCACCATGCCGTGGTCCTGCACCAGTTGTTACCTTGTTGCTGGCACCATGCAGTGGTCCCGCACCAGTTGTTACCTTGATGCTGGCACCATGCCTGGGGGTCCCTGCACCAGTCCACATTTTTCCCTCTCCAAACTGTGAGTAAAAGTGCTTCTCAGACAAGCCACTCACGTGCATCAGGTCAACATAGCTCATTTTGAACCATGGCAAGTGATGTAACAAAAAAAAAACCCTGTTACGGACGGTATGCAGGTGTCTGACTGTCTGCTCACACAGAAATTATGGTTTGCATGCACGACTTTTCAAATGCACATACACCACCCACTCACCCGAACTTTGGGACAGCCAGGCAAAGAACAACAACTTCTTTTTGTTTTTTTGCTGCCAAAACCCATCAGACAAAAAATATAAATAAAATGCAATAACATAAATAAGACGGCACGCCAACCATGAGACTACACACACAAAATATGTCTATATTATCGGCTTTCAACTTAGCACTGCGGGGTCCAACGACGACGACGACGAGGGACGACCAAGGGACAGCGATAAAGATGTCGCGCGACGTAGAGGACGAAAACGACGACGTTGACGAAGACGTCGACCTCAGTGTCAAGTCAAGTCCGACACAGGACTAGAAAAAAAACTTCAGAGCTGTGCTCACGGAAAAAAACACTAACACACTCGCGGCGTCTCTGCGACGACGAGGTGACAGTTCGCACAGGAGCTGTGGCTCACACACAACACAGCGACGGCCTCGCCAACGGGTCGCTGGGTTCAAACCAGGAGCGGCCCCTCGGCTTGGCAGCAGCAGCGTCTCCAACCCAACTGGCTCAGCGGGTAGTCGATCCCGGGCGCGTGGCAGGTAGGGTGATTGTCGGCACTCAGGCGACCTCCCCACGCGACACAGGGTGGAGAACAGGGGCGTAGACTCAGTTTACGGCCCTGACCCTCAAACAATGGCAGCCAGTGCCCTCAATCCAGGGAACACTTAAAACGGGGGGAACTGATTAACTACCTTGATTTTTCTGGCTATTTATTCATTACAATCACAAACTACATTCGTATTCATTAGCCACATCCTATTTCACTAAACTTGAGCATATTCTTTCTTCAAACATTACAACATTCCCTTTTCCGGAAACATAACACAACAACATTCCTTTCCGGAATCATAACACTACAACATCCCTTGTCCGGAATCATAAACAACACAGGAAAGGGATTTCCATATAAACCTTTCATAATCTAGTTTTCCAAAATTTGGGGAAAGATTTCCTTTCCAGACCCTCTTCAATAAACCATGGAATAAAATTTCTTACACACAATTAATGATTACTTTCATCACACCCCAATTATTGATTACTTTTCATTCGACTATAAATGTCTTTCGTCAATTCACAAAATGTTCATTTCTTTTCTTGACACAACAATGA
>CM031625.1:2102780-2105280 GCA_018398815.1 Conus ventricosus | reverse complement strand
TAAAGCATGAATATTCTTTCCAAAAACAGGGAAGAAGTATGTTAGTTAAGTTAGATAGAAGATAGATAATGATAGGATAGATAGATATGGAGATAGATTAGATGAGATAATAGATTGTTAGATAAAAGATAGATTAGTAGTTGATAGATGATAGGGCATTAGATTGATAGGGTAAACAGAAGACAGTTAGATAATTCCCTCTGACCAGTGGTCAGCTGAATGGCGGAAAGCTAGGAGTGACGTTCCTGGTGAGGGCGAGTCAAACGCATGAGTCATATTTATACATTGTCCTTTTAATTGCCTTTGGTTCTGCACCTTGCAAAACGTCTTGCAGTTTTAAGCACAGAGATGGTAAATAATTACAATGAAGACGACAGTCCTTTCTGTCTTTCAGCCCTGGGAAAGAAGTTCTGCCACCTTGTTAAAACAGTCTGCATGTAGCACCAAGATGGTAACTATTTTTCAATGAAGACGAAGTCTTTCATGTCTCAGCCTGAATGAATGTTCTGCACTTGTAAAACAGCTGCAGTGTAAACACCAGAGATGGTAATTATTTCAATGAAGAACGCAGTCCTTTTATGTCTCAGCCCTGAATGAATGTTCTGGGACCTTGTAAACAGCGCAGTGTAAGCACCAGAGATGGTAACTATTTACAATGAAGACGAAGTCCTTTCATGTCTTTAGCCTGATGAAGGTTCTGCAATGTTCGCTGATGTACATTTTCAGGTCAGGAATTTTATGCTGTCTCATGCAATAAATTCTGGACTTTAAAAAAATATATTTTCTGAACAAAATAATAATTTTTTTTCTCTTATATTAATGTTCTGATCGATGACGATTGTGAATGCTGCTTAAAAACAACAACATGGATTCTAGGATTCGTATACATATTTGCAAAACTATGAACGGATGTTTTGTTTAACTTTGTCAGGATTTCCATTTCTAAAAAAATGTAAAACTCAGCAATGCATTTTACCCCAGTGGAAGTAAGGTTTGGTAGTAAAAAATTGAGAACAACAATAATTTTTTTTACACACAAGAGAGTTTAATGCTGCGACTTTATCTAACGGTATGCACATCAATTACAAAGGTATAAATCTATTTTATAAAGATATGATCTTATTGGAAAAAAGGAAATTTTTTTAAATGAAGAGGTGATCAGTAACAGTGGATAACAAAAAGTATTAACTCTTACTCCTTTTACGGTCATTCACATCTACAGGTTTTAACGACGCGCTTCGAACCAATCTTCTAGCAAAATGCCAACCACACACCACCACACACACACCACACAACACACACACACACACACACACACACACACACAACACACAAAACACACAACACACACACACACACACACAACACACAAAACACACACACACACACACGCACACACACATAAAAGAGAGTAGAGAGAGAGAGAGAGAGAGAGAGAGAGAGACGAGAGAGAGAGACAGAGAGAAGAGGAGAGAGAGAAAGAGAGACAGACAGACAGACAGACAGACAGAACCCGACAACAGGGGGAGAGAGAGAAAAAGAGAGAGAGAGAGAAAAGGAGAAGAGAGAGAAGAGAGAAAGAGAGAGAAGAGGAGAGAGAGAAGAGAGAGAGAGAGAGAGAGGAGAGAGAGAGAGAGGGGGAGAGAGAGAGAGAGAGAAAGAGCGAGCAATGAGGCATTCCCACTAGAAGGAAAGTACAAACTTGCCTATCACTTGCCCCGCATTATGTCATAGCGAGAAACAGCTAGGGGAAATGAACGAACATAAATAATTTTATTCAATAAATTTTGAAAACTTGAAAACGTAAACTGAACAACACACACACACACACACACAAAACAAAAACAAAAAAACACACAACACACACACAAAACACACACACACAAACACACACCACACACACACACACACACACACACCACCTTGGGCCCCTCTCTCCTCTTCTCTCTCTCTCTCTTCCTCTCTTTTCTCTCTCCTTTCTCTTTTTTCTCTTCTCTCAACACAATAACACACAAAACACACACACCACACACACACACACACACACACACACACACACACACACACACACACACCACAACACACTCTCCTCTCTCTCTCTTCTCTCTCTTCTCTCTCTCTCTCTCTCTTTTCTCTCTCTCTCTCTTCTCTCTCTCTCTTTTCTTTCCTCTCTCCTTTAAAAACCAGCCGTCCCATGCTTGCAGAAGCAAAATAAGATTTATTGCATTCCTGATTTATTACCACCCTTTCCCGTTTTCCCCATAACCCCCGCAGCCATCCCTTTCCATCGTTGATGAAGAAGATAAAATTCATTTAATTTGTTACCTGTCCACATTAGATTTTGTTTGACATGCCCGCCTTTAGCAAAACACGTGTGTGGTGTTTACGTTAAGCAAATACCGTTAAGCATAAGTAAGGAATGTACAGAGTGTAGACGCGATGCGACATGTTTAAAGTATTTACAATTCCTGTCTTATGCTTGGGTTTGAATTGTTCGATC